>KN716291.1:280006-290645 GCA_000816705.1 Dictyocaulus viviparus | reverse complement strand
CCTCATCTATTAAGTGACTTGAGTTAACACCATTCTTCACCAAGTCAGTGCTAGTTATCATACGTAGATTTCTCGCGTACCAATTTATCGATGCCGTAGGGATGGCGGACTTGGCACGCCTGAGAGACGGCTGCGAACTGATTCGGGCCTGTGTGTTACTGTGGCATCTCCACCACTGCGCCACAATCAGTAACTGACCGGTCCTTTTTATTTGACAGATTTACTCCTATCTGATATGCTTTCTATAATACATTTCTCTTTCTCTATATACATTGAAAAGATCACGTTGATTCCATAACGGTTGGCTGGAAATTTCAGTACAAACTCACTCTGCTAACGTATTTTAATTTCTTATGATGATATTGACAATTTAGAGGTAAACTGCTTTGTGCATTCACATTATTACGTAGATGTTACCTTACGGCTTGAAGCATGGTGAGGACAGATGACTCCGACCTCATCTCCGATTTCATGAACGCATCTCAACTCGCATTGAATTGAATCGTTATGTAGCATAGTGTGATGATAGTGTTATCATCTTATCATTCTCCTTTATACAAATCATTCGTATCATTACTGTGTTCTGTCAAGCTTATAAATAGCACCGTTCAGCTTCCAGCCATAAACTCCAAAAGACAACTCTTGCCTCTTTTCTTTTCCTAATGTACCTCATTTCACAAACACTCCTTATCCATACTTGCATTCAAATTATAAAAATTCTTTTCATAAGATTGTAGAACACCTCATTATATCTCATATAGTGATTTATGCAGATTGATTTTTATAATCGCTGAATGATTTTCTACCATCAAGTTATATAACGTACGATTATTGATTTTCTATTGCCTCACGAAACATTACAAGATTACAGCACGATAGTACATCCCTCATTAAAATCGATGAGTCTTATCAATAAGTGCTTTAATCTTTTCTACCTCATTTTTCTCATTATTAACAACGTTTTTTTCCTCATTTCTCTACTGAGTCGTCAAGCATATCTATCAATTTTCTTTAAAAATTTCTCAATGAGTACAGAAAAGTATAGTCAATGAAAACCTCCTTCCACATAACGCCTAGTATGGTCCAAAATTGAATGAAGGCGGGATCCTTTGGTAGATGGAATTCAAATTTCATTCGTAAGACAACCAATCACTTCCACATTGCACTGAGGTCAGCGTGAGTCAAAGAATAGAACTCGTCGTCGTTTAATTAATTTATCATTTTGGACGAAATTTGAAGAGATCTCCGTCCATCACAACGATCACTTCTTAGAGGATACTGTACTTACATATTATGTAATTATTATAGTAGTTCAGATTGTCTTCAGTTTGAAGGTAGTGATTCTTTCTGAATGTCTGAGAAGTACCTAACCAATCAATAAGGACAATCAGTATATGTCTTATTGGTAGAATTCAATCCACATGTTTAGAAAGCGACAAGTACTTCATGAGCAGAAGAACATCAAAAATTTCGTAATGATAAGATTAAACCTTAGTGTTAATCACTTTCTTTTCTTTAAGTTGACCACAAGAACTCAACTTTATCATGAGTTCAACGAGTGATTGAGTACAAATCTGATTTTTGGAATCATTATTAATGAGTAATTATTGAAACTACCTCTATCAGATACCTCAAAAATATATGTTGCAACATTTATGAACCACGATAAGCCTAAACAACGATGTTAATCACTTTCTTTTCTCAAAGCCGATCACAAGAACCCAACTTTATCATGAGTTTGAAGAGTGACTGAGCACAAAATTGATCTCTGAAACCACTTGCAATGAGTGACTATTGAGTCTCACTCTATCAAATACCTCAAAAATATATGCTGCAACATTTATAAGCCTTGCACTTTTTTTTTTGGAAAACTGATGCTCTTCTCATCAGTGTAAAAGACACACATACACCAACCACCTGAACGAAACGAGGCAGGTGTATGAACACCTTGCAAGAGACCTTGAAAACAATACGATAACAATATTTACAATACGTGTATTGAATTTCTGCTCAAGTCTTGGTCGAAACAAAGCCGAGGAGGGGAGAGAGGTTGGTGAGGCACGAAGACCAAATAATAACTCCTGTAATAGACATTAACGATGTTATCAACGACTCCAAATCAGTTTGATCTTCTCATGCATTAATGTACGTGGGAAAAAATAAACGATGGAAACGACAATCATTAACAAACAAACTCATCACCAATTAACCTCACCAGACAACCAATCTACTTGTCACTTTCATTTTTGACCTCTTTCCTACAAAAACCACACCGCTATTATCCAGTTCAACATAAAACGATGTCGTTACACGATTGTGACTCATTGTGACGAAGTAGAGGTAAAACTTGTTCCTCCTCTTTTTTTTCTTTGTCAATCCATCGTTTATGTGTGTATTCGAAAGCGACGCATTTTTTCTTTGTCTGTTTTTGGTAATGAGATGAGGTAAAAAAATGACTCCAATTTCATTTCTAATGGAGATCGTTTTTTTTCTTCTTGCCGCTATTTTCAACTCCTAACAGTTATGGATTTCTTGTAGATCATTTTAACTGTTTATTTCATCTGAATTATCAGTATGTGATGATATGAGTGAGGAATTTTGTCAACATCTATGATCTCACTATTCATCTCAATCGGCAAAACCTTAAATTTCCTTCTTATTCTCTTCACATAACTCTGTTTTACCTCGAGACTCGCTATGCTTACATTCTCGTTACATTAATGAGCTTAGTAGTATTGTATAGTGATGATACGAATCGCTGCCGTTTCAATTTCTACCTCAATTTAACAAAGTCATTCGTCCATTGAAGGATAATGACTATGAAAGAGCTTATGACAGTATTCCTCACATTTGCCTCCCAAATGTATGCTCATATTGAAATCAGATTTCATGAAATACTTCCAATATCTTTCATTCTTGACGAAAATTTCAGAAACAATCAAAATATCACTTCAATTATGTTACATTTTAAGCTGAGGGCTTTTTCTTCTATTTTCCTCTTTCACTTTTCGCTTAGCTATGGTTTTCATAGGATAAACACATCAAAATTCTTCGTATTCGTATCATTTAACTTGCACCTCCTCAATGTCAGCTTCAATCTATTCCTTCAATTTGCATAATTTCTATTCACCTCTTCAATGTTGCACTGAGAGAAATTTTCATCAATCTACTATATTTTATATCGTTATTAATCGGCCTTTAGTCTTATTAGAGTCTTCTTATCCCTAATTTTCATAAGAAGTGCTCAGACTCCTTCTTGAGGCTTTTAAAACTGCTTGATAACGCTTTTACTTGTTTACGAATGTAGTAGTTCTGTCAGTAGCTGATCTTCGTCAACTCAACTCACAAGTGAGTTTCGAATTCAATAGATTGAAACTTCATTGTTATCCTCATGCATCAAACTTGACGTCTGAGGAAATGCATTTGATTTCACGATAGATCGTTCTTGGGAAAATTCTATGAAGGTACGATCAAGCAGGTTTCATCACTCCAGTTATTTCATTATTATAAGAGTGAGTTTGAACGGAGGGAAAAAATGCATGATGAATTTTTCGTGTGATTCAGAATGCACAACCTCATTGACATTAACTTGAGTTCTTATTCTAACAAAGCTTGTCGCTATCGATTTTATTATGTTCGCTGTACTCTTGATCTATGATTGCTGACAACTGATAGAGAATTACTTTCCACTATGAGGTAAATAGTGTTGTTGAACGAATCAGAACTAATCTGACCTCTTTTAACAGGAATGAAAAATGAGGAGATTTGTTCAAGTTCCTCCCAATGCCAAGCCCAATGGCAATGTTCAACCTCCTCTCACGTGAAAAACGTGAAGACTGTTTGACCTCAGTAACAGCAAGTTCTGCTAACGCATCGATTGAATCATTCAAGCTTTGACGTGTACTTAAACATTTCGATTCACCCTCAAGCAAAAGAAGCCATTAAGCTTTCTGCGGAATCAATGAATGGTGGAAGACTTATTTTGATGAACAGAAGAAAAAACTTCGCACGAGAAACAAACACTAGGGATATTGTAGTAGTATTGAGTTACTATAATGAGGCATATGAGTTAGGATAGAAGAAGTTCAATTGGTATAATCGCATTCGAATGAAACTGCTCAAGTTCATCAGATTTAAAAGGAGTAAAAGGAGTGCAATCGTATTTGTATTGCATAAATTGAGGAATAAATAGAAACTAAATGTACGTACAGTACCACTTCTTAATTTCGTTGTTCTAGATTATTGTGAGATTTGGCCTCATTCTACCTCGTAAAGATGATAAGAACTGATAAAGCTGTACAGGTCGATGATGTTCAATGAGATGGTAAAGGCAATTTAACAGTGTTCTTACTACCGTCCGTGTCTTTCAACAGTTGATTGATGGTCTTCAAAGTGATTTATTAGATTGAATTCATCAAAATTATAGTACCAGCACTTTTTTTCTTAGACTCACACTTTTCTTCTTAGATAATGGATGAGTCTTGTGAAATTTATTCAGATTACCTCAGTTCTTTTAATGTCTAAGCGAGTAGAATAACTCGGTCATTTGAATACTGGTGAGGTTAAGAATAATTCTGTGAAATTAGTAGTCTTCTAAGTTTCAATAATTGTAATGAGGCAAAAGAGGAACGATTACCTTTCATCACTTTACTCACTTGGTTCTACTCATTATGTGTTTTTTTTTTTGTTCAATTTAGCATCGATATAGATCAACGAGATTTCATGAGAAGCGTTCACTTCGATTCACTCACTAATCAACCTCAGTGAGTAATTATGAGGTTTCTTAATCACGAGTCTCCTTGAATTCTATTAATTCTGTCGTAATATTCTTTCAATACTCCGTCAAAATCCTACGACTTCTATCACTGTTGAAATTTTCATTTCGTTCTCTACGAGAAGAAGAAGAAAAAGAAAAACACATTAGATGTTTTTTAATTTTTCCGGTCACACATTATATTTTAAAGGTCAGTTTTCTTAATTGGACTACAAGTCTGTTATGGAGCGTTTTTTCATTTGTACAATAAGAACTCAACTAAAAATCAACATCGTTCACGATATTTCCTCATAGAATGAGTTTAAATTAGTCATCATATACCTCAATATGATGGATTATTACCATACGAAGAATGTTATACAGGTAGTCGAGAATACCGGTTAAGAAAATCTCACCTGTATCGTTCCACTTCAAAAGTTCATCGCATCGTTTTCAAATGACATTGAATAAGTTCTGTCGATTGTTGAACTGTCACTTTGACGTCAATTCTGCTCTTCAAATTTATCATACATGACATCATCATAGTATCGTGAAGTCATCAAATGCTAACTCGTATTGAAATCTAAGAATCCGATTTCTCGTTTTACCTCGCTACCTCACCTGTATAATCCCATTTGATTAACGTTACCAAAGTGCTAACGACTTAGGTGATGACTAATCTTTCTATACTCATTTTCTTTCGATTGACTTCGTCAAAGGCAACGTTACAGTAGAAGTCCTGTAGACGATAAAGTAGGAGAGAAAAGATTAGTGAATGTGTTTGTGAGTGCTAAAATGAGGTCGGTGATACTTGTTCAATTATATGATGACTCAGGTTTTTCCTTATAAACTCATATGATGTAATGTGGGCGTGCCTTTACATTACTTTTTTTTCTCGTTGTTTACAATATTTTTATTTTTTTTTTTTGGTAATCAATCGCGAAGAAATTCAATATCCTCACATGCATACAGTTTCTTAGTTTATTTTTATTCGAATGAAAAATTTATCGATCGGTATTTATTTATGTATCACTTCGCCGAAATACAAAATTTGTTAGTGTTTATAATTTATAACAGACGTTGAGTTCACCATAGTGATCTGAGGGACTTAGATCTCTTTGAGGTTTAATTTGAGGGTATATGCAAATTTTTCTATCTCATTATGTTTGCAGAGGATTTGATGGCATCTATCATACGTTCGTTGTTTTTTATCGTTTATCGTTTTTGATATTGAACAGAGGTCGTTGTTGAGTCAGCAACGTCAGCTGATAGGCTAACATTCGTCATTAATGAGTTTTTCAAAGCATTTATCCTCTCATCGTCAGCTTTATATCGTTCTTAATCGTATGATAAACTCAGATACATTCAATAGTGTAATCTACCTCATTGTTGACATTCATCAATCAATCACATCGTTCATACGTATAAAAGCTTTATCAGATGAGTTTAATGATCTACCTCATATCGTTCTATGATTACAGTTTGAATAATTGAACTTTTTCATTATCATCAATGATATCTCGCTTATAACTGAGGAACATTTTCTGATATTAACACTTATTCGAGGATCTCATAGAAGTCGTAATCTGCAATGGTGGTGGTTATTTCTATTAGATTATTTTATCCTAAACAAGAAAAAAGACTCAAGACTCAGAAGAAGACTCAATGAAATTCTATTGAGTTCTCTCAATTTCTAATTATCAATGACTCAACCTTGAACGAATTCTATTTCATTTGTATTTTATATATTTCTCTACACATTACAATATTTAATAACTCCGATTTACTCCTCATTTACCTCTTCAAGCATAAAAAAATAGATGAAGCTATTGATATAATATGACTTAACAATCATCCTTTAAAGATTCTACATTGTGAGGTTTCGTGACAGATCTTCTGATGATGAGGTGATCTGACGGTGTTGTTAAATGTTTACTGAGATTATTGTAGACGTTTTCTGGTAATAACATCTGAATCGACGACAAGAACTCTTCTGATAAGATCATCTATGCAGATTCGAATAAATGAGTTATCAAACATGACTCGACAATTATCCTCCAAAAATTTTACATTATGAGGTTTCATGGCAGATCTGATGAAGTAATTTGATCGTGCTGTTTGAATGTTTATTGAGATTACTGTAGGTCCTGTTTGTTACTAACTTTGAAATCCACTGAAAGTACTCTTCTAATGAGTTCATCGATGCAAATTTGAGTAGATCAGTTATTGACAGTCTGTCGAAATACTCATAAAATTTATCGATTACCATTTTCTTTATTGATCGCTTTTATCGATCAATCGTTTGTTAATGCATTCGTTTTGTATAACACGTAAAGAGATTACTAGTGTAACTTACAAATCAATATTCCTAATGATTTCACTCTCTAAATATCGTCATTTCAAATATAACTCATTCATATGAGGAAATGAGGAAGTTCTAGTGGAAGTAATTTATTCGGTGAGGAAAATATGAGGAAACTGACACTGTTCTATATATAGATGCTATATGAATCGATTGAATATCTTGATGCATAATTTTCACCTTAATTATGCACTCAAGTGTCACGTGAATCGTTCAGATTCCCAGCTTTTATGTTTAAGCTTGATTCAGAATTTGTTTTATAACTAATTTTTTTCCAAGTTGTTTCTTTCCTCAGGCGACAATAAAAATTTTTATTATTTTCTTTTTTTTTCGAATGGATAAGTCACATTTTTATTGCCTCTTGGTTTCCTCTCTGAAATATGTTGTATATTCTATAAAAATTCCTCATACCTCCTAGCAGAGTTAAAGAGTTACGTGACGATATTGCTGATCAGCCAATCACCCAATCAATCAATCAATCAATCAATCAATCAATAGCTCTTTTTATATATCTTCAAACTATTATCTTTACTTTTACCTCTAACAATCGTACGTTTACCTCGTTTTCATTTCAGCAAATAACATGTGACCTTTTTTTGTTTTTTAACTCAACTGGTTGTCATATTATGTTTCAATCAAAGTGCTATAATAAAATGAGTCATGAGTTAAGTAATAGAGAGTCAAATGAAAAAAATAGTTTTGTTTTCTATTGATTTCTATTTAGAAGTAACTTTGAATAAATAATATATTATTATGCTATTAAACTCAGCTTTAAAGAAGTCTCAGAAAGAACAACTACTAGTTAGAATAGATTTTTTTTTGCATCCTCATGTTGAGTCAAAAATATTCCTCACTGAAGTCGAATCATTTCTATGATGATTTCAATTCTAAGCTGGAAAAAAAGAAGAACAGAAAAGTGACGAAACAAAAGTATTTGTTTATCTAATAGTTGTTTATTTATTCGTTTTGTTTATCTTTCTGAGAGAAAAAGAAAAACAAATCGCTTTGTTTTTCTTATAAATATAAATTTATAGGAGAGAGAAAAAAAAATTGATTTTTAGATTTACTGTGTGAGTTAGGAACCAGTTTTCAGTGGGTGGAGTTAGGCGAACTCGAAGGCCATCTCGTAGGTAGCGGAACACTGCGATGTAGATGTGGTCTGAAATCGATTACCAAGGTTTTTTTTCTGTGTCTCTGTTCACTAGTTGATGTGTTAATTATCGATTTTTTGAGCTTCTTTGTCTACCGTAATCTACCGTAACTTCTTCGTATTCTTTTTGAACTACTTCGCCTACCGTATTCTACCGTATCGTAGTGACTTATAGCGATATGATGAGAGAGAACATAGAAAGTTTAACACTATTTTCCATCTAAACTACCGTATTCGTACAGAGTTTTATAAAATGTTTATTGGTTATCGATATCGATTTGAGGCGATCATAATTTTCTTTAAAGAGCTTTTTCATATGAATCGCTAACATCTACAGCTCTCAAAATTGCGTGATTGTACCTTGAGGGCTAAATTTTGCCTTTACACTTACTGCGTCGATTCTTGAGTGCTTTTTTAGACTGCTTTCTAAACGCTACCTCATCCTTATCCTTCTATTATCATTCTATTGTATTTCTCTACTTGCTAGGTATAGAATGTATATGATTTTATTGCCTGCTAAGCGTGTGCTCCAATACCTCATGTTCACGACCTCATAACTGTATGAGGTTTTGATGGAAAAAGTCTTCTATTATTAATATATTTATATTATTTATAATCAGTCTATTAATACTTTTTATTGTTTCATGTTTGAACCGATGCTTCTTTTCAATTCATCATCACCATTTATTCAATTAATCAGTACTACTACTACATATCATCGATATACTCACTAGGCTGACCTCATTTTAACTCTCTCTCTACGTATGAACTCATTCGTAATCTGATCTACCCATCGATAATGTCATTTTTTTCCGAGTGTTCGTATATTTTTTCACTTTTAAGCATCCATAATTAGCAATAGGATATTCATCTAATATCGGAGTGTTCAGCTTAAAATATTTGTAACGGAAAGTCTTAGATTATCTCCGTGTATCAATATGAGGTTATAGTGATCTAAGAAGTAACTAAAAATAAGAAGTAGGGAGGATTGATACGACTGAAGATCTGATGAGTGAAAGACGTTCTTCGAAGGAGTTCAAGTGCTGAACGAAATCTACCTGCTCATTAGTAGTCCTCAATCGCACTCACTTTAAATATGTAACGCTTAAATTCAGTAAATACTAAGGTGTCGTGGGAAAATTCCCGCTGGAATTCCACTCCAACATTAAAACGATCCTCATCGGTAAGTTTTTGATCTACCTCTAAATTGTGTTTTTGTTTATTTTCTGTCATTACAGTTAGTCTACAGTAAATCCTCACTCAGAGTTCACTGCTTGATACAGTAAGCCACCAATAAAAAAAAAGCCTAGGTTGAAAAAAATACTAAAATTTCAAATGAATGAAAATTTTTGTTGTCATCGTAATATTTAATGTAAGCTTGAAAGCTGGCACAAAATGATAAGTGATCGCATTGCACCGTATTAATCATTCATGAATATTGATTGATCCTTTATAACAAAAAATCAATACGTATCATTAAGCTTGGCGAAAAAGTTACTAGGATTTCATCTACTGGTTGTGAAAGCGTTTTCTTTAAAAATTTTGTCGATATGCATGTAGAAGTGGTAAATGCTAGTCGGTGAGCAGTAGGTTAGGCAATTGAAGAGGGAGAATCAGGCAAAAGCGTAATTTTTACCTCAAACCTTTCTATTATTGATGCTATAGTGAATTAGATCGTCAGCAGATGACCATAAAGTGACCATTACCTTTGTTGGTGCAGTTGAGGTATCAGGCAGTTCTTTGGAGCTTTTTCTCGACTCATCTATAGAGGTGATCTTTACTATAATCGCTCTTGGATAATATCCACTTATCCACGTACTATACAATCCAGTCAGGAAACGATTGGAGGTTGTCGCTTAGATTAACAGAAGACGACACTTCAAAATGATGTTATTTGTTTTTTTGATCCTCGATTCGTTCATGAGGTCTGTCGAGTTTGTTTTTTTCACCTACTCGATTTATCGCGAATGGAAAATGATCTTGTAGTGGTGGAATTTGAGTTAGGCGCTTCTCTAAGAGGATGAGCTTTGATGATTGGCCTCAATTGGTCGTTGTCAACATATTATGAAAAGCCACGATGTGTTCTCCATCTCCAACACTGCCTTATTGTTTACGAAACTTTTTGAAGTACTACTTCACTGCACGTTCGTTAGCAGGCTAAATACGTACTTCATAGTGCTGCTCTACAACATGTGCTGAGTTCGAATACGCTCGAATTTGCTTTCTTCTGTACATATTTTTCATAGTCTAGAATAAAATTTGAATGAGCAAAAAATTATACGTAATGACCAACAGATGGAGCTCATTAACGCAATGGTGGAGGTGCGACAGTGACACGCAAGCTCGAATAAGTTCGTCGCCGCACTCCATTGCA
>KN716291.1:249269-269987 GCA_000816705.1 Dictyocaulus viviparus | reverse complement strand
GTGCGAGGATTGAGGTAAACAACAACACCATTTTCGAGTAATTTACTTCAACTGCTTAATTATTTCCTCTAATTATTCAAAGCATATGTTTAGATAGTTTTCACTTTATTGTATTAGGTATTATTCCATTTCTTTATCGTCAGAGTTCGATTAGAGCTAGAACGTTAACCTTTTTTTTTCCAAAATCGAAATTTTCCTTGTTATAACAAACGATGTAGGAGGTCATAGAACTCAAGTACCTCCCATATTGTGATCGATACGATTTTGAGAATACAAAGTATAAATAGGGAAGCAGAAACGCGCATATAAACTTCAATAGACAGTATTGTTTGTTGTTTGTTGGTTGTTTGTTTGCTGTTTGTTTATCAATCTGAAAATGCAGAACATCCATTTTTTATAGGCTCACTACGATCGTACTGGTAAAGACAATTTTACTAGCGCTGTTATATACAGCAGCTTATATGTAGAAGCTGGAAAGTCGCCAACGAATTCATTCCTACAGCTGATCGCAGACAACGAGGGTGCTGTTGATGTGGGAAAAACGCTCTCGTTCTCTGTGAAAGCTACCGAAGCATTAACAATCCTCACATATCAGGTGAGTCTTTGTCAATTTATTCACATTCGCCAATGCATGTGAGGATAAGTCGAAGATAATGAGGCAAATAAGCATTAGAATAATCCATTCCAGTGGAATACATTACACACTCGGCTTTCACCTAATGTCATAGAGGTTGCTGAGTACAAATAGTCTATACACTGACTTGAAATGATCAGGCATCACAAATTGGTGCTTTGATGCTATTCATGCGTCAAGATTATCCTGATATCAACTCAATGACCTTTAAGGTATAACGAGGTTTCTTGCTTAAGGGCTGTTCCAAATCCAAGCATTAATATGGCGTCTTATAGTATTGTGCTATACCTCCTTTCGGTTGAAAATAACTTGGCGGAAAGAATCGATTTTTTTGACAACTTGGATAATCTGGATGTGAGGTACTTATCAATCGAGCAAGATTATCAATATGTGATCTTCCGCTGTTGTTCGCGCTCAAAATTATAATTTAAAAATTCGTGCTGCCGGCATATCCGTCACAGAAGAGCATTCTGTAGCTTCTGTCGTTTCTAGTACCATCTTGACTCCACAAAACTCTTCTGATGAGGTGCTTCTGATGCAGTTTATTTACAATGTCTATCACATTCCAATGATTACGGTATAAATTTGAACAGAACTAATCAATAAAGTAGAGTGAAGGATATAAGACTATGAGGCAAAATTTCTCACACGGCAGATTTTGGTTCTGGATTTTCTGACAGTACAGGAATTCGGATCACTAGTGTTTTGTTTCGTATTGATTAATGAATATCAGTTATATTTAGGTGATGTCACGTGGAACGATGGTACTTTCGAAGGAAGTACCAATGAATTCTGATCATACAACGATATCATTCACAGCAACTCATGACGTAAGTACGTTCTATACGTTAAGTTTTAAAGAGGCTTGTTTTTTTGTTGCTGAGGTATCTTCTAGGATTTTTGAGGAATCATATGAGGTCTATATGATTTAAATTCAGATGGCACCTAAATCGAGGCTGATTGTTTACGCCATTCGACCGAGTAATCAAGAAATTCTTGTCGATGCTACCGATTTTAAAGTGGACGGATTATTCCAAAACAATGTATGATTCTTATCATTTAATGGCAGTTTTTCAAATCTTCCAATATAACGACAGTTAAGAATTTTCCTCATTTGAGTGAGAGGTTTGATATTCAGAATGAATCTTTCAAATAAAAAACAATAAACCACACCACCCATTTACATCACACCTCAACTTATAGTTTTATATGTACTTAAGCTAATTATATTATGACAGGAAGATAAATGAAGGCTTAACACGAAGACTAACATTGAGCTAATCCTCATTTTTCACCTCTTCTCATCTTACAGAACTTGAGTCTTTTCCAGTCTGGACCAGTTGTTTGATGAATGAACTGTGTGAAGTTAATGTAAAGAGAAACGTCCTAATTAGAGATTAATAGGAAGGTTTAAGAACTCACAGAGAGGAAAGCGTTTGTCAAATATGAGATGGGTTTTAGATCGAATCACTACAGTATATATCCGTCTGCACACTAGAGTTAAAAAGATTTTACTCCTCAGGGAGAGTTCTGAGTGATGTAGATTTTGTACAATTGGAGTACGTTAGAACTTTTCCGTTATGAATTTTTTGAGATGGATTTAGGGCTTTTGAATGTAAAAATTTACTTGAGTTTTATTTTTCATTAAGGTCACACTCTCGGTCGACAAAACAACCTTCGAACCAGGCGAAACAGCTTCATTCAAAGTCACTGCTGATCCAGACTCCTTCGTCGCTCTACTTGTTGTTGATCAATCGGTCCTCTTACTGAAATCTGGAAACGATATAACTCCTCAATTGGTGAATTTTTAACTCACACTCTCAAATATTATATAAATTCTTTCATAGCCATCAGAAATAGAGGGAAATACAGAAGAATTGAAAAAGCTCTCAATAGTTTTCACTAAGAATATACAAGTTTGTGAAACACGATGATATCGTTATAGGTCGAGTCTGACATTGAGGAATACGATACCACTGGATACAGTGAGGACAGGGAATTCCGATCGTGGGAAGGAGCAGTTGAAAGAAGAAAGGTATATCACCAGTCTTAATAGTTGTGTATATTTCTGAAAATCTGATCTTTCCATTCAAATGTATGATCTACTTAATGGCTGATTTCGTAGAAGAATACTAAATAAGATGAAGGTAAGCTTTTGCCTCGATCAATCCTTTGTGGCAGGATTCGCCCACGCATTCGTATTAAACGTGATGTCGTGGAGGTGATTGAATGCAAGCGTGGTCTATACAGTGAATTGAGTTAACCACTCTTCACCAAGTCAGTGCTAGTTATCCTACCCAGATATCTCTGGGTAATAATTCAATAGCTCCGGCGGCGGGATGGCGGGCTTTTTAGCCCTAGAGGACGGCCGCAAACTGATCGGAGAATGTGTGTCACTGTAGCACCATCAGCATTTCGCCATTGCGCCCTCCATTTAGGGGAATGTTGCTGAACAAAAAGTGATCGCACAGGATCACATATTATCAGTAAAGTCTTCTTTTTTCAGCGATCAATTTGGAATCCATGGTGGGGAATCGGCGGTAAAGATGCGGGGACCACTTTTGATGTATGTAAAATTCAACTATTTTTTTTTTATAATAGTGATTCTTGGCAAATTAATGACTCACGATTGTACTCCTTACTGTTGATGACTCGTTTTTAGAATGCCGGCTTAATTGTTCTTACTGATGCTTATTTATATCGTCAACCTGAGCCACCAAGTACGTTACTGTTTTAATTCCTTCTTATTACGTTTTTAGCTTTTCGTTTCAATACAGTTAAACCTCACTAACCGTGAGTGAAATGCTCAAGTTTTTTTCATTCAAATCACGATCATTCTATCGTTAATACGTGACACTGGCATTGTTCCTTCTTCTAGAGAAAATTTAGGATGAAGCTCAGAATGTAATTGGATTTCAAGTGTAGGTCATTTGAAAAAGTACGTTGTAATCTGATGAGGTTTACGACAGTGTTGAGTGTCAGTCAATTGAGGATCACGTATTATATTCAAAAGCGTTTCTTGATAACTTGAGCATTTCACTATCTTTCGCATGATGTATAACGCTGTTTGGCTTCAAGCTTTCAGCAAAAAACGAGGATCATTACACAAATTTCGACCAATTGTATTGTTTTTCAGTTTTAAGGCAAATACCTCTTCCTCATTTTTCTATTGTGGAAGATGCTACAATACAATAGTGTCGTATATGTGTTATGAGTAGTTTTTTGCCTTAACGTATTACCGTAGTCCAGGCTTTTTTGAAATAACATAAAGCATAAGCTTTGCCTCTTGCACCTAACAAATTTACGTTGCTGTGTTGGCTTACTCTTATTTGAGTTCGGCTTAAAGTTTGCTTATTTTTCTTTTCTATATTATCCTCAATAATATCAAGTCACTATGAAATCTTGTTGAGAATTTCAATTATTTTATAACTTATGAATCTAAACTAACTTCTTTAGTCTTTAATACTATCTTTATGTAAGCCTCATATTACTCGGAATCTATTTCCCTCAACCCTTTATCTTAAAATGCTTTTTCCAATCATTATTTAGCTGAAGCGTGCTTATTGAGCCATGAGAGATTTCCTGTCGTAGCTCAGAACTCAGCATTGAACGGGAGAAGAGTCTCGATATTCTATCGCATCCTTATATATAGCGTATGAGTCTAGTATCTAATTCACCTCAAAACTAATTGCCAAATTTCAATTCGTGCCGGCTTCGGCTTTGTGTCACACGACGGATCGAAATCGTTCAGCATGTGCACCGTATCAACGTCGTCTTTCACTTCTATCCAATATTATTTCGTCACACTACTGTCATTTTTTCTTTACATATTCACTTCTGGAGTTCATTTCAATAACCTCCGTTCTTAGTTATCGTTCAAATGGCTCATATGCCTCAATCTGGTGTTGCAATTGATCGATTAGCCGAAATCACTAAATCGGTCGGCGAAATCATAGTGCGCACCAAGTTTCCGGAAACGTGGATATGGGACACGAGTGACGTCGAGTTGGTGACCTCTAACATTTCGTTTGTATCAATGAGTTAATGATAATGAGTCGCATAGTTAGGATTAGTATACGACAGGTAGGAACAAAAAAAAACAAACTCAACCTCAGCTACAACTTATTCGAGAGTTCGTATCATCACGAGGTTAATCAAGAATAATAATATTCTTGCTATAAATAACATTTGGTTTTGCACGAAAAATCAGAAAAAAACTTTTCACTACCTCATAAGAGAGTTATTGATTGAGGAAAGTTCAACGATACGTTGGAACTTGGCGTTCATTAAGTCCTTTGGTATTCATAACTTGAGTTAGCTTCATCGAACATGAACGAAACATCAGTTTAACATTATTGCCACTATCGCATAAATACAAAATTTACCTTATTATCCTCAGAGTTATAATTTATTCTATCTTTTTTATGCTATATAAGACTATATAGAGATCAAAGAAATTTGTAATCTCAATACAATCGTATTCTTTGGACAAGATTAATGGTAAATAGGGATTAAACTTGACCATTGGATTGAGAACGAGTTACATTGAGGGTAGTCGATAGTGATATGAGAATGTAGCCATGGTATTTTTCATCGTTTCAATTTATTACTGTATAATCTGAGGACAATATTTATGAAATCGTGCAACTTGTTTACTTACTACACCTCACTATAACAATCTTGACTCTGTCTGTGGTAGATCTTTTATCATTTGAATTAGATGAGGCTTGAAATAGGCTTTCAAACAACAAACTTATGGAGTGTGCCACAGAAGACTCAAGGAAGTAAGGTACGATAGTACGTGACAAGCCGAACTCAGTCATTTATTTACCTCATGCGATAAAAATTAATACTAAACTCACAATAAAGAGCTGAAGAAAAGATGACTTGACATCTAAGATTCATTCTCAATTGAGGTGAAGCTTCATCACTTGTAATATTCAATGATCATTTTGGTCATTACAGCTTAACTTAACAACCCTCGTCTTCAGTAGAATTCACTCTATAACTTACAAAAATCTATTGTTTATTCACTTCATGAGCAAATTATTCTTTGAGTCAACTTTGATCTACTTCATCTGTCTAAGTGTTTTGTGAAATTGTTAACCTTTTATGTACTACTCAACACCTGTGGGATTGTCTATGGTGTTAAAGGGTTTCTTTTTTCCGCTATATCAATTACCATGGTAAAGAGGTCAATTTATTGTCCTCAATTTATTCGACGATGCATATTTGCTTAAATATCGCTCTACTTATTACGCTGGTTGTCATCGTTATCGTCATCGTCATCAATATTTCTAACATATATATTATCTTCATCATAATCGCCTTCATCACGATGATCATCAACATCAATACAAAAATCGTCATCTTCGAATAAATTATTACAGTGCGAGTATTTTTCACACCAGTTATGGCACCAACACGTGAAACGTTCCCAGACGTTGGAGTTGTAACTCAATCACCTCAACCAACGATTCGTCGTAACTTTCCAGAAACATGGCTATGGCTTGATCATTTTAGCAAGTAAGGTCTTTTGTTTTTGATATGGTTTGAAGGAGAATAGTGGCTGCTAGGAGGATACGAGGATCGATGTCTACTGTATGAATATTGATTTGCTATTACTTTAAACCTGTCACTTGACCTACTGGTTAGATTTTGTATTGACGTGACTGCTTTCTTAAATACCGCAGTGGTTTTTTTGTGTATATTTTGTAAATATATATATCTTAGACAGAAGAAATCTGAAAAACAACACACTATTTTATTGATTGATTTGGGAAAAATCGATAAATACCTCAGGCTACTACATGTTTCGACAGTAAATTAACATTAGTTGCCCTCATAATCGACGACTAGGTAATTCTCGCCGCATTGATGAACAGCTAACTCATTCGACGCCCTTACAACCAGAGGAATGACTAAGATTTTGGCGTATCCTACCTTTTTAAGAGTATTTAAATGCTATTTTACAATTTATAGTGCTACTCTGACAAAGTAAGGCATTGAAAATAGCTTAAATGTTTGTGTGCTTGAAGTAGCTTCTATAGAAGACTCACTAGTTGTTATTGACTGTCAGAAAGACGGAATCAATCACTTATGATATCATCATTATTCTCCTTTGAGGTACATTCAACCGTGAGGATATTCCTTTACAATATTTTCACTTCCTTTTAATCTAGCCGAACAGGAATGTCATACTAGGAAGATCATTTTTACATTATGTCACGATAATATTAAATTGTTACCTCCTCTTTTTCCTACTGGTGAACATCTTCCTCCTATCATTGAACTTCTTCCTCATGCTTAAAACATGAACAAAAGCATCGTTATCATCTAGCTTATCCTTCGCAAGAAGACGAGATTTTAATGCAAATAATGCACGACCGTAGAGATAATATCCTACAAATCTGATTGATTTCGCTTTATCACCGCTTCCTCATGTAGTGTACCTCAGGCAATCCACGTATTTCATTTCCGTACTGAATTAGAGTAGGATGATGTTATACGTTTCGTCAGTACTCATTTGGTTTTGTTTTTTTCTTTCAGTTTTCTTATGTTTTTCATTGGCTCCATTATACAGTCACTTGCACGTTCCGTTAATTTTCCTCATCTACAGTTTTTCGCATTGTTGGTGGTGGTTTCTCGGACGATTTAACGATACCAGAAATACCACTAGATATGGCAGTTGGCGAATTTTCTATGTCAACATCATTCCGACCAATCAATATTCGATCTAAGTTTCCAGAAAGTTGGATGATCACCTCATTTAATACTGAGTGCGTGAGGTTCTATGAATATTTAAGGTTCATCGTATCGACAGGAAGTGTATGAATCACTTAATCGTTAGTAGAAGAAAATCTGAATCACCAAAGTGAATGGAAGAGAAAAACGCAAACGTAAAACAGCAATTACTACTAACCAATTGTTATCCTCGTAAAAAATCAGGGCATACCCTCTGGCAAAAAGAAAAAAACTATTTGAAAAAGTATTAAAATACGTTATATTTTATGGATTTTTGTCTTGAATGGCTAAGAAGCGGTTTCAAGTCAAAAACAGCTCTTTAGAATACGATGAGGATTAAGTCAAAGTTCTAACGGATGAGTAAATCCTCTTGAAAAACGAGAACCTCAAATGCATTCCGTAGGTGGTTAGTATGAGTTCGTTTACTCTAAAAATTTACAACTTGTACGTAAAAAGATTTCAAAACGTATCATAGTTTTATGATAACGTACTTCTACACATAAGACTGCTCGTGATTGATCTCTAATGAGGTACATTAATCCTCAGATTCACGTCATTCTTCATTTGCATAGTGTTACATTTCGTAGGTAGTTATTATGAGTACGTTTTCTCTATAAATGTTCAGCCTAACTTAAAGCATATCGTCATTTCATTTTAATGCCTTCTATATATAAGACTACGGATGATTAATCTCTGCTGACTGAGGTACATTAGTCCTCAGGTTGACATCATTCTCTATCCACATAGTGATTTACCTCAAAAGATTGTTTGTATATATTACGCTAAGCTTCTTTTTTTTTTTATTAAATCTTAATTTATGAACGTCCAAGACAATCCTAGTGAATGACGTTCAATTTTCCTCTCTAACAGAGTACTCATTTCTATTTTTGTTTACATTTCTCTTTCTGTTGCTGGTTTAGTTCTGTGTCTTACTTAATTTAACTTCTCTATACATGGGCTTCATCAAGGCCCCGTCAAGGCTCTACTAAGGCCCTATTTATTATGCTTTGGAAGCTGATCTATAGAGCTTTTCTTTTATTAGTGTAATTTTAGATATGCTTAATATTGATTGAATATTGATTGATCTTTTTAATGAAACAAAAATATACGAAAAAATTAAACGGAATCTATCGGAACGATTCGAATATCTCTATGTTTGCTTAATTTATACTTACCTCAGGCTTTTATCCTCTTTATCGTAGCTGATTTTTGAGGTAGCCGTCTAATTTTTTGTCGTTTTGATCTCTACTACATTGCATGAAATGATTGTATTAATGTCGTTGAGATACGATAACGAAACTGAAAAGCTGTTAACAAGAGTCCCCTAAGATGAAGTGAATAGAGGGTAGTGAGGTGTGGAAGAAATGTGGTAATGGATGAAGAGGATTGTTGGGAAGAATCTCATCAAGAAGAGTCTGTTCAGTGGAATGGAAAGTTTTTGTTAACGAAATCTAACCAATGTTTGTTTTACGTAGAATTGTACGAATCGAAAAACACGTCGATAACGAATCGAAGTGGATTTTTTATCCCTTTGATTAACGATAGAAATATCCCGTGATAATTTAACCCTCATTTTTTAAAACCACTTGAAAGAGCGTATTGAAATTGGAGGGAGAGAGGGATAAGCATTTTTTTCATTCTATCTTCTATCTTATAAGATTTAATCTAAGAGGATCTTAGTGGACATCGCATACATGGCATCTATGGACTATTATGGTCACATTCCGGAAATGGCAACTCAACTTGATATAATAACATTCGAGTCAAAACATCAACTTGAAAAGCTTCCATCAATGTTGAAGCATTCGACAATGTCGGATCTCATCCATAGCGTTGGAACTCCTCCTCCAAAAATGCGTACGATATTTCCTGAAAGCTGGATCGTCGCTTCGTTTGAATCTCGGTTCGTAGTTACGATTTTTTTCTTCCATAAATGAACTAAGTACCTAAGCTAATGATCTACTAGTGTTTCATAAGCAATCGAAATCTGGAACTTATCACTGTGTTGACGATAGCTCTTGGCATAATATAGATGACGTCATCTTCATTAGCTATGTACTTTTTATTACATCATAATTATTTTTAATATTTATGCATAATTCCGTAGTATAATGTGGAACGAAAAATCAATATTGTAATCACTTGTAGTTAAACACTACTTGATTGATCTACAGCTTTTCGTAAGCCGATGTAATGAACACGTATATGAACACGTTCCTCAAATTAACATCAATTATGCAGAAGCTTCATCATTACTTTACTTGCTTTGATGACATCTTATCAAGATCGTAGATCAATTGTGAGTGTACTTAACTCATTTTTAAGGTTTCTTCTTATTTTTTTCATAACTCATATTGTTTTTCTTTATTCGACATAATTGTTTTGATCGTCATCATCTTCTCAACGTGTCTGAAACAATTCTAACTAGTAGGTCAAATATATTACACTAACAATCATAACGTATAGTATCTGAACCGATGAAGAAGCTTAATTATCTCTCAAGTACTTAACTGTTTTATTTTTATCGATCGAACACGATCATTGATGTTTTGACGGCTCGAAATACCTCTAGTACTTCAATGAGGGACATCATTAACACTTCCTTCTAACTGCATTAATACGGACGTAATATCTTAACATTTTCTGCTAACGGGGAAGCGGTCCATTAAACCCTGTCTGAAGGAAGGTTTAGTCTGCATGGATGAAGAATCGAATTGTCGACGTCGTATTCTAGTGCTTAACGTAGAATAAGCATTGTTAACTAAGGAAAACCTTTATCATATTAGAAAAAAATCCAGATTATTGTTTAAATCTGTAACGACGATCAGAGGTTGAAAGCATTTCCTCAAATACTCGTCATGTTAAAAATTGAGTATTGAATGCACTGTGACAATTATCGTTATATGAAGTACTGTAATGATGGAATATTGCAATGTACTGAACATGCATGTTCTTTCGATGTTGGTAGTAGAACTTCCTCATCAAATCCATGTCTCTATGAATACAGAGTGAACTCACGTGCTTAACTCAGTAACACTAACTCAATGTTGTATATTATTTTTACGGACTTCAATATAATATATGAGTGAAATGCTTGAAAACTCATACAGAGAGTGGCTTGTCGTTGATAATGGCATGGGTGAGGGATATATCCGGTAGATCGTACAAGTTTACTGTACCTCTACAATTACTTGTACTTTCACTACACCCATTACCAAAACTTCCTCATAGCATGGAACTTCAATGGAAATGTACTGAGTATGAAGTGGACTTTAATAACACCTCAATCATTTCCTCACAAATCTGCATGCTTTTATTAGTGTTGTATGAAATCAATACATTTCTTTTAAGGTCTGAGATACAAATGAAGAAATAAATATATAGTGCTCATATGGGAATTCTGTTTATTGATCCGAAACGTGACCAACCATTTCCTCAATCTCATAGTTTTCCAGTGCAAAGAATCGTATATCAACGAATAAGAGATCGATCTGGTGGCCATTATAAAAAACAACAAGATGTTGATGAATTTTTATCATCTTGGCCATCATTACCTAAAATTCGAACTAGATTCCCTGAGAGTTGGATCGTTATTGAGTTCAATACTAGGTGAGCTACTTGTCATCCTGTTAACATATTGCTGGTGGTGAAATCAGTGTAGAACAACTAAACGGTAAAGAACTGAGGTTGAATCAGAGAAGCTTTGCAGCTTATTGATTTGATCTTGATCCTTCTTAATGATGATTGATTTTAAAATTGTTTATTTGGGAGTAACAGCTTAATACTATTACGAAATCTCATAGTGATACTTTTAGTATTTATGCCTTGTTGTTCAATTCATAAGAGAAAATGAGGTAAGCTTGGTGTTGAGATATAAATTTATCCGACCTCTGAGGGATACGTCAAGCATTAGCCTCTATCATGATATCTTGGTCGTGATTGAATGCAAGTCTGATCAACATGATCTACTTCTCAATTGATTCCGTTATGTTCACCTTTTTGAATGGATGTTAAACCAATTAACCACTTTACTGACCCTGAAATGATAAAAGACCTTTTCTTTTCTGTCATTTCTCTGTTGTATTCCTCACAACATAATATTCAAATGCCAGTGATCTATACACTGACTTCAAATTGACCACTGTATTGACAAGTCAGTACTGCTTACTCTCATGGATCATTTTCATAGCAACTCATGAAACTTTGGAGGCTGGAAAGCTTAGTGGTTTACCTAGATGTGGAATCGAAGCCAGGCATACTAAATGCCGGCCTGGATCTGACTGTTGTACCTCCTGCCACCGAATTACGTTAATCCATTCATTACATTCACAACAGACTAGGATCGTATATGAGAGGAGCTACAATTCAAATGGAATTTCCTCTCTTTTCATACTCCTCTTAATCAACATTGCTCACATGAATGTCATATTGAACGATGATTGTGGCTTAGTCTTGTCATACGTTTGTAGGAAGTGCTGTATTGATTAAAATTTTGATCTAAATGCACATGTGATTCATGCTGTTAGCTTAACACTATGTATTCGTATTGCTTCACTCTTAAAGTAAACTGTAGTCGTCAAGACTCTGGTTGATGGTGTTGTATAGCCCTCACTATTTTAGTGATGTTAAACGATCCTGTAGTTTTTGCTGAAGCTGTTGACGCTGAAACGAATACTCATTTTGTTCACGATGATGATTTATCAGTAAGCGCTCATAAAATCCGATTCAAATTTCCTGAGTCATGGATATTCATCGATTTAGGCTTACGGTAAGTTTAGACCTCAGGCTGGAGTTAAGTGTATTCAGTCAGTTTATATAGAACATTCTGTATTAGAATGAAGCATAATATCAATAGAATACCTCATTATACAAAAATTAGAGATAAGTTGATTAGGCTATGATGATAACAAATGAGTCCAGGCTTTTCATAATGTATAACTCCTCATCAAACTCCGAATGTTTGTATCTTTTTTTGTTGTATCCGTATTTTTCGTCATAGAATATGATGATGCGTAGGTAAATATGTTCAAGAAGTCCTCCTACTTTTACAAACTGACATCAATATGTCTGCCCTCAAGCATCACTTTCCTCATCTTTGTGCTGTAGTAAATTATTGGCTAGTGTATCGATTGTTTTGAAAGCTTCCACAACGTGAGAATGAATGAGAATAGGAAGGTGAGCTCAATTGGTTTACTCTTTCTTGACGTTAACTTTTTTGGTAGGTTTTTTTTTCTTGAGAATACCTGTAAATGAGTGATTAGAGGTAAATGAGTCAACTGACTATAAAATGACAATAATTGTCATTCAATGTTTATATAGGTAACTATGATTTGCTTTTCGAACTGTGATTTGGAAAAAAACTGTGAAGAAGTTAAAGTATACAGGTAGGCTTTCTGGAAGGTAGTAATCAATTGAGGTAGTGACGGTGTTCATTATACTGCGAGAAACCTCGTGCGATGGTGCATTGAAGGGAGTTTGACTCATAGAAATGGATTAAAAGTAATGATATTGTTGTTTAAACCTAGTCAAAATTTAATTAAGCTCAAACGGTGAGGCCGTTTATCAGTCAGTGGTGCCCGATACGATCACTTCATGGGTAGCTAGTGCTTTTGCCATCAACGAACATTCAGGAATTGGTGTTGCACCGTCAACCTCTAAGGTTAGTATGAGTTACATCCCTAGCAATTTAATTTATCAGTTTCACGTAAACTCATTCAAACTCATTAAGTTACGCGTTTTCCGTCCATTTTTCATCCGACCAAATTTACCATACTCAGTGAAGAGAGGAGAGAAATTTGCCTTACAAATACTTGTGTTCAATTATATGGAAAAAGAACAAGACGTAAGACTTTTTCCCTGAGGGATGTATAAATACGAAAACATTTAAGAATAATTACAGGTCACAGTTATTTTAAAGCACGATGATGGAGCCGGTTTTGATTTTCTGAACAAAGACGGAAGTATTCGAAAGAGGTTTGTTTACGTCCGTTATTCAAAACGCTATCGAGAAGTTCTAGTTTTTCTAGTACATTACAAAAGTATACGTTACATTATACATTAGGCAAACAACTTAATGATTTACACCTCATTTCAATCAATATTCTACCTCTCCAATCCTCAAATGGTGATTATGTCCAGAGTGGTAGTAGTTATTTCAAATCAAATCATTCAATATGAGGAATGTAATAGCAGAAATCCGTTGATGTACGAATAGTGACATGAGGTGTAGTAATGATCGTAAAAAATATTAATGAAGCTAGCAAAATTTTTCAAATTCATGATCATTTTGATCTACCTTTAGTGTTTTATCAGATATCATTTGAATACTGTAGAATCATTGTCTGAATGTAAAAATCGAAGATGATTCGAGAAAAGAACTTTCAGCCGTGATTCTGGTGATCGGAATTATAACCTACGAGTAGTGTCAGTACCAGGTGGAGGTGTATCGAAAGCTGTTTACTTTCCAATTGTTCCAACTGAGATCGGAATGATTCGACTCACTATCACTGCACACACTGCTCAAGCTGGTGATGGTGTCGAAGAACAGCTGAGAGTAGAGGTTAGGTATTTTTGCTAGACCTCGAGTTCATAACATTAGAAATATAAACAATAAAATGTAGAGCTTTCACATTTTTAAAATATAGTATTATTATTATCATTATCATCGTTCAGCCAGAAGGATATCGTGTAGATCGTAATGCACCGATTGTGATTGATCTGAAGAATGGAACAGATTTCGAGAAAGTCGTACAACTAATGTGGCCAAGCGATGTTGTTAAAGGATCACAGAAAGCGCGTTTTGAATTGATTGGTTAGTTGATGCTTTGATCTTCCTGGATTATCTGGATTCCCGTTGATCATCGACTAAGTCGAGCGGACACCAGTAAAACTTCCATTTTTCTCTATCGCACGCAAAGGTAGTCCAGTACTTTCCCCTCTTAGGATTCGTTGAGCATTATCTTTCTAGGGCCTTAGGCATTCATCCATTGATCATCCATCCATTCATCCATCCACTCACTTCGATCTTCATCTTCATGAAATACTCCGATTTACGACAACAACAAAATATTAATATGTTTCCATTTTTAAGCATGTTTTTTCATGTGAAAAAAGCATGAATAACTGGGAAAACCGTAAATGAGCTGATAACGTGATGTGCTTTACAATTAAGAACATTCTGTTTCCTAGTCAACGCCAGTCATGAGGATTACTGCAGAGAGATTCTACAAGATGTTACTGGTTTGATAAACCTCAGACCTTAAGTCAACTAGACTCATTTTCTTTCCACAACGGCAAATGAGTAGTAGAAAAGCTCAAAGTGAAAATAAAGTTCACATGACAAACATACACGCAAACCACCATAGACGTATTTGTTTACTTCCTAATTGATACTAAGTATTTGATTACCAAAAGGGCGCAGTTGTGCAGTGGTGGAGGTGTCACAGTGACACGAAAGCCTAACTCAGTTCACGACCGCTCCCCAACTTTATCAAATCTGCCGCCGCTCCGAGGTCGGCGACTTGATACCAGAGAAATATGGATAAGGTAAACAGTATTGCCTTGTTGAAAAGTGGTGAACTCAAGTCACTTCATTGACCTGTACCTCAAATCCTTCCCAACTACCTCCACGATATCACTATTGGTATTTTCCGAGCCACTCTTTAAAGTGTATACATTTTATGTTAAGGTGATATTATGGGTCCTGTACTGTCAAATATTGATGGTTTGGTACGAATGCCATACGGTTGTGGTGAACAAAATATGCTGAACTTCGTTCCAAATATTGTTGTGTTGCGTTATTTGAAAGCAACAAACAGAGCCGAACCGACACTTGAAGCCAAAGCTTTAAAGTATATGGAAGCTGGATATCAACGGGAACTCAACTATCGGTACGATGAATTTCTTATGTTCCTCATTTAGTGCTATGACTATAGTGACAGTATCACAGATTTTGTTAGTACTGCGGTTAGAAAGAACTGAGCTAGTACTTTATTTGAAAACTCATTATCACTCAATCTTAAGCAAAATACAGTAGTGTACAGTACTTAATATATACGTGATCTACGTCTGTACGTTTTATTCGACTCTGCTGATGTATGATATTTATGAATGTATCGAATGATTTAGTTTTGTTTCTAATAGAATTCAAATTCAGGCGTTTTGACAATTCATTCTCAGCTTTTGGTGGAAGTGATAAATTTGGTTCGACTTGGTTGACAGCGTTTGTTGTACGATCGTTCGCTCAAGCACGAGCTTATATCTTCGTCGATCCAACAGTACTCACTAAAAGCATCGCATTCCTCAATGGTCAACAAATGGTATATTTTCTCATATATCAACCTATTTCATTGAGAATTCACAGTACCATGTAGTACAGCAGTAGGTGAGGACCCCGTGATGAGCAAGCATTAATACCGTATGCCTAGGCTATAGTTCGATCCTGTGCCAACCAATCCTTCCCATCCCTCACAGGTCGGTGGATTAGTACCAAAATGATGTGATAGGAAAAATAAGGATTGACTTGGCTACAGAATGGCTCTCTTACGTCATCCTAGCGGCAACTTTATAGATCTTCGTAATATTGCATCAAGAAAATCAATGGGTGGCACATCTCCCTAAGACGATAGGTCAAGCCTACTCTTGTTCTATTTATACGCAAACCTCATTTTTAGAGTATTGTTGAGGTGTCTTTCGTTATGCTCAACATTATTTGAGGTTTCAATAAGCCTTAGTGAATTATTTATGAGTAAATTACTCACCACCAATGTTATTATGTGATCTCCTTCGTCTTCTCACTCATTCTCTACCCCGCCTATTAAGACTATTAATATTTCAAAACCATCAAGCCATAGATTTTACTCACTTATTAGTTTTTCACCATTCATTTGTACAGTTGAAATCCAAATAGCTTCTTTTTAGGAAACTGGTGCTTTCGCAGAACATGGTGAAGTTCACCATAAGAATATGCAAGGTGGTGCCAGTGAGGGTGGAATTGGACTAACTGCATATGTAGTGGTGGCATTGCTTGAAAACGGAGTTAGTTCCATTCATTACTTTTTTTTACTTAGTAAAATACTTGGCAATCAATAACATTATTGTACTGTATGTAATGGTCCAGCTAGACGACAACGAGGTGGCGATGTGAAACATACTACTTTTTTTCTATTTTAAAATGCAACGGAAACCTGAGGGCTACATTGCAAAACTGAAAAACCCCTATCATATCACCCTTTCGATGAAGTGCTAAATCGTGTTCAGTGATCATTCGTCCTACTTACGTAATGTTGAAGCTTCTGAGGCATAGGTTAAGAGTGTACGAACCCTGATCTCGAAAAGATTGACCTTGAAGTTTTGTGTTGTTTGTTTCTTCTATTGCGTTTTCAATAATCTCATTATGTTTTCCAAGTCGCTCGTTTTGTTCTATCAAGCTCTCGTTTATCATACCGACCTCACTACCTTAACACACATAATTTGAGCACTCCGAAATGTTCTTACCGTTGAACATCAGGAACGTATACGTTCTTGAAAAACGCATCCATTAATCAGAAAGAGTGAGATGAGTTAGCATTGTGCGCATTAATTATGAATTGAGGGTTTATTTGTTTAACTCTGATGACGTCAAACGAGAATGCTTGTGATAGAGGTGGCACGTGATATATTCATTAACTTTTTATCAATTTTTCAAAATACTGAGTTAACTGTACAAGATGTTTCAAGCAAAAATTCTTTTTAAGATTCGCAATGACAAGGGAATTGCGTTCTTAGAAAAACATCTTGGTGATTTGAAAGACGACGCCTACGGATTAGCTGTGACGGCATATGCGTTACGATTGGCAAACAGTGAAAAGAAGGATGAAGCGTTAGAAGCTTTGGAAAAATTACAGCTTGCTGACAAAGGTGGGTACAGTTTTACCTCATTTGTCATTCATATAAGATTAGCGTTGGCGATGGTCAGTCCTTTGTAGCGGAATGCATCTACGTATTCGTGCTCAACGTGATATATAGTGGATGTAGTTGAATACGAACCTAGTCTAGACAGTGACTTGAGTTGACCATTCTTCATCAATTCAGTACTAGTATCAGTTATCTTATCAAGATTTTTTTGGTATCAATTCACCCACACTGGAGGGATAGCGGTAGGCCTGGTGTGGGCACGAACTCATTCGAACCTGCATGTTACAGTGACATTTTCACTACTGCGCAACTGCGCCTCGTTCATTAATAATGAGTGCTTTTTTCTTCGAAACATGATGTGTGATGTATTTCTCTCCACAAAAATCAAGCTTTCATTTTGTTAGAATAGATGAGGGAAAAAAACTCAGTACAAGCGTACTTTATAGATGGAACAATTCATTGGTCATCATCGAAAGGTATGGACAAGTCAACGGATACCACTCAGTATTTCTATCAACCGCGACCGGTTGACATAGAAACAACAGGCTACGTGCTACTTACTTACATGCTTGATGGTGATACAGTACGGGTAAGTAACTATGAAACTTATTTTTCTACCTCCTTCAAAAGTGTAACTACTTTGACTTTATGAGGTTCTTATCAAAGCATTGATTGTTAGGCAGTAATTCTGTATCAAGTAAATATAAGCAAGCTCTTAAACATGATATCAGATTATGCCTGCCGACTCACAAATATGTTTGAGTTTTGCAATTTCCCTCATTTGTATCGATTGCGGAGCAGCCTATTAGGGATTTTGTTGTAAACTGAAAATAAGATATTTGCCTGAGAAATTACGACTAACACTAGTCACAATTTCATGAATCATATGAAGATGCTCCATTGATATGAATTAAATGAGGTAGCAAAATGATAAATATATTTTAGTACTCAATTTTAGGGTCTTCCTCTTGTTCGTTGGTTGACCAGTCAGCGTAATGCTTACGGTGGATTTTCATCTACACAAGATACAGTAATCGCATTGCAAGCACTCGGTAGCTATGCGGAACGTGCCTATTCAACCAATACAAACGTTACCGTAACGATTACGAATGGAGCAGATAATCATCTGTTTAGTGTATCGCCATCGAACGCTATTGTCCTGCAAAGTTATGAGGTTAGTAAAATTTATCACTCAAATATTTATTAGAAATCGTTTCAACATTAATCAGAAAATCTAAGCACGTAGTTTTAAACGTCTCCTCAAAAATCCTCTATCAGTTTTAAGTTCTTTAAAGAATTTCAGTTTAACATTTATCAATTTCACGGACAAAATTGTGTATACTTCCTGATAATGCGATATATTATGATAATAATGACGTCATACTTAATTTAACTATGTTGTTTCAAGAGCTTGAATGCGAATTTGCATAATCTCTAAGTTATGAAAAAATTTCGTGTCTTTCACATTTCCCTCAGTGAAAAGGGCATGATTTTACTTATGCTTCTAAAATGAAGCAAATTTTCACAAACTTGTGACATTCACATGATTGTCACATGATACTTTCTATTTCCCTCAATACTTGTGTTTATTTCAGTTACCTAGTATCGATTCAAATGTGGTTATAAAAGCTACAGGCAAAGGAACGGTATTTGCTCAAGTGAGGAATTTAATGTCTATATTTTGTAATCAATCAATAATCATAGAAAAGCTAAGATATGAGTGAATCCTATTCATCACACTCTTATTGAGGAGGGTCGTTTCGTTACGCTTGCAAAATTAAGATTAGATAAGATAAGCTTTGGTGTTGATCAATCCTTGTGGCAAGATGTGCCTACGCATCCGTCTTCAGTGTGATGCAGTGGAGGTGACTGAATGCAAGCCTGGTCTATACAGTGACTTGAGTTGATCACACGTCATCAAGTCAGTACTAGTTACCCTACCCAGTTTTCTCTAGTACCAATCTACTAACCCCGTAGGAAGGAAGGGGGACGGCTTCGTAGGTCTGCGTGTCACTGTGGCACCTTCCAACACTGCGCTACTGCAACCCCTTTCAAAATTACGGCATGTTTATGGCACAGTCCTATTCATCAGGATGAAGACTGACATATTTTTCTGAAACAAATTTAAATAAATTTCAATGAGGAAAACACTAAGAGATAGACAGAGAAGAGATGTTCATTAAATTATGGAACTCATTTGTTCTTTAACAGGTTTCATACTGGTATTATCGGAACACATTACGTGATGATTCGCCATTCTTCTGCTCAAAAGACTTAAAAGAATTACGTGCTGGAAACAGAATGCAGCTGGACCTGTGCTGCAAGTATGAACATTTTCACCCTTATCTTTTTACAGTACAGGACTTTAGTGATTTGTAAATGGCGAATGAGTCATGTAGATCTTATAATCGGTACAGTATCCTCATATCCTCATAGTGATCAAAAATAAATAGTCGATTTCATTTTCTTACTAATCATAATTGCAGTTATACACGAAGTGCAAGCAAATCAAATATGGCAGTCGCTGAAGTTGAAGCTCTTACTGGATTCAAGTTATTTTTATTCATAATTTATTTTATCAAGTCACTTAGCTAAATCACTTTGATTCTAATCCTCGTTATCGTATATTCCGTTTCATGAAATTGTTGTTCAGATTCGATGAAGAAGAGATGGGCAAGCTAACAAGCATTCCAGATCTTCAACGAGTGGAACTTGATCATGACGACACCAAAATGAATATATACTTCAATCCGGTAAGCTTCTAAAATCATGAAGGTAGTAGAACATCAACGAAGAATTCTCTAAGGAAGCCAAATAATATCTCTGCTACCTCTTCTCGTCATCTCCACCCATTGTTATTTCATATAGAAATAAGTAAAGCATCGAGTGATATGAAATTGAGGGCCTCGTGTGTAATCGCTAAACATGACATACCAGACATCTGTAGATGCGGGTTCGAGTCCGGCTGAAGTTCTTGTGACTAAGCATTATTACAGATATTAGAGCATCAGGATGACCTATCATAGTTGACATACAGTTAAAAATACTCTGAGGATTCAATCCGCTCTGTTTCATCACCTCGTTAACTGGTGTTATCTTCATACCTAATGGAAATCTCTTTGAATAATATAATGTTCAGCATCATAATCATTCTGTTTTCAGCTTGGTGGTTCACCAGTATGTTTGTCACTGTTTTCCGATTTGGCTTATCATGTAGCTGATCAAAAACCAGCACAAATGGTTCTGTTCGACTACTACAATCCCGAAGAACAGGTGATTATCAAATCTGCAGTACGTTTACAGTTGTTACAAAATCGAATATTGAAATCCAATCATTATAAATATCACAGTCACCCAAGAAAAAAATGTTCTGCTAAGAAAAATACATTATTTGTATTGTGATGATTTCTGGTGAAGTGCATCGCACAGCAGTAGCGTGAGTACCA
>KN716291.1:231353-246621 GCA_000816705.1 Dictyocaulus viviparus | reverse complement strand
CTCAGAATGCATTGCATGAATAATTAATCTTACATTTGTTTCCTTGAATTTTGTTGTAATATTTGATAAATATTATACAACTGACGTCATATTTATTGTAAATAACAACATAATCGATTGCTATAATAGCATGTATTCGTTGTGTGGCAAATGACTGATGGAGTGAGTATTATGAGTCAAAATTTTGAGTGATATTCATAATCACTGGCACTAATCAACTATCAATAATAGTATAGAATTTATAGTGAAGATATGGTAAGACATGAAAAAATTTGCGAAGACCCTCACTCTTCAGAATATGCATTAGGTAATTATCATAATTATTGTCAGAAGTTATGCGACCACCGTTTTTACTTGGTTGCTGACACCGTCAAGGCCCATTTCATGATTCTGAATTCGTTAGCACTGGAGAACACAACTTCATGACATTACCTTCACGTGATTTGTAGGTGGTCGCTAAGCAGACTGTTTGAATACTCCTCAGCTCTTTTTTAAAACTCCACGTGTATTCCCGTCAGTGTTGAGGACAAAGCATAGTCGAAAGGTTCAAACGGCGAAGTTAAGCTTTATACAGTGTACGGTTATACCGTATTTGATGAGCGCCATTCAAGTGTTCTGTAAGTTGTATGCGCTGTCCTCGACGTGGATGATCTATTAACTCACGGCTCAGCTCCGTAACAAAAAAGCAGGAAGAACCTGAGAGTCGCAAAGGTGAGGTTATATTTTAGGGTTTCGTAGTAGTATAAGTAGTACAAATAGTACTACAATAAGTAATCGACCTCTTTTTGAACTTATGTCAGTTAGAACGTGTTACTCAAATGTAACAATTGTAATTTTCTGTTGGAGTTATTGAAGTAGATGACGATAACTCTTAACAGAAATGTACCACATTCAACAGAGCAGCTTAATTGTTTTGATAATCTTATCACTCTTAGTTTACAGTTGATGTAATTGTTTTTGTTGGTTGTAGTTGATTTGTTAGTAAACTCATTTTGAGTGTCATTGAGTTCCAATATATTTGCGTTCATTTTGAGTGCAGCCTCATTTGCATGGAATTAACCTGTTCACATTACATTAAATAATTAGAGTTTACACAAAAATGATAGCTTTCAGATAAATGAGACAGTACAACGATACTTCGTCAGGTGATTTATTTTTAACGTGATGTACTATGACGGTGTAGTACTTCTCTATTGCCACTGTATTCCGTTCAAAATGTATTAATGAATCAAGTACCAGTCCTGTCATTTGTACTTCTGTTTTGTTCACAGTTCATTCTATTAGATTCACCTAGTTGTTGAAAAGAGGCAGTACTATTTTTGATATGAATCATATACTTCAACAGTACAACGATGATAATCGTATTCTCAGCATAGGATTTTGAAAATTTCTCTATCTCCTCAACATGACCGTTTTTGAAACGTATGCAGAGGCATAGTGAGGTCTACCATTGACATGCTTCTGCATGAAAAGAATGTTGTACACATCAGCTTTGCTACTGTTGAATAAATGTTTGATTTTTGATCTATTCTATATTCGGTTGTTCCAAATATCGTTGGCTATAAGAAAGCAGAAAGAAACAGTAAGGAGTAACATAAGATCACTTTTATGACAACACCAAATATTAATGATTAGACCAAAAAGTACTGAAGCGCAGAGAATGTTATGAACGATTGTCGCATACACGTGCTCAAGCCCTGCCTCAGTACAACTTGTATCATTCCCTCAGGAATCGATGACTTGGTACCAGACCAATCTGGGAGGTTAAGCAGCACCGGCTTGGCAACAGACTCTCTCACTCTCATCCTCTCAAGTCATTGTATAGATCATCCACATTGAAACACCGTTATAAAATCAATACAACTAAGATGGCGTATCTTCACAATGAGGTAGATTTCGCCAATGCTTATCCTTTTTGTCCAGCTTCTTGTAATTATCCTATGTGATCTGCTTCAAGATACCTCTACCTAATTAAGAGTTTTTCCTCATTCGTTCTCATTGTGTGAGGATGATGAGGGAATTGTTAAAGGTGGCTTCGCATTAACACCATACATTACCGTCTCGTAATTGTTTGTTATTAATTGATTAATTCCTACAGGATTGTTACTTACCAAAAGCACTGAAATGCTATGAGTTACAAATAATGTTCCTCACCTACATTTATCAATTCCTTACCGCTTAAGAATGAAATTAGCCTGCGAAACAACTATCATAGTGTCTCAGTCTATACGAATAATACGATTATCATTAAGAATAATTAAGATAATACTATCATTAAGAATTAAAGTGAGTTAAAGAAATTGTGTAAGTAAAATATACCTCATTTGTGTTGTTCGTTCGTCAAACATGGTACGACGAATTAGTAAAACTAATTCGTTGAAGGCTTACGGTAAGTGATGTATGCGTTCGTATAATTTGACTCATTTTTGAGTTTGTTAGATGAGGTCTGTCAATGACGTTACAATATTACTATCGGATATATCAAATCATATATGAACGAAATAATTACATTTTTTCCTCGTTAATAGAATGATGTGTATAACTGCTACCTCCTACCTCACCTGTTTTTACAGAAGAACTTCGAACCGATGTCGTTTATAATAGGTGTGTACAGTGGACGAAAAAAGATATAATTAAATTGTTCACATGTTCAACGTTTATTTTACAATGTATTGATATTACAAATGGGGTGAGTTAAATGAGGTAACAAGAAGTACTGTAATTTAGTATAAATTTACATATTTCTTCAAACATATGGTTGTGATAATTCAAGACGTTTAATTTCTTCTTAAATTTGTAATGAGTTACAAAAAAAAACGAAAAATTATGAAACGTGACTGGTCTAAGTGTCGGCATGAGGACACACATCACAAAGAGTGCTGTGGATCAATAACTGTGTTATGAAATGACTATCAGTAAAGCATAAGTAGTAATCGATATAAACAAATCAATATGTTTTGATCTTCGCTTCGTTCCTCTCTGTGGAGGAATCCCGTGTTTTTTTTTGTGGTAAGAAAGAAGGAAGAAGTTTTCTTTGTCAACGATGCAGTCGTCGTATAACGGAAGCCTTGCTGTGATAACACGATAAGCATTTTAACTCAAATTACCTCTTATTCATGCTTTTCATTAAGTGGATGATACCAAAATTATTCAATCTCACAAGAGCTAAGATTCATAACTGTACTGAAGAAGACGGAAAAAATAGAAAAGATCAGGTTGTCATTGTGGGAGGAATTCTAAAATCTATGTAAGCATAGAAGAAGCTTATTAGCATAACGGCATCACTTACTAGTGTATTTCCTAGAGTCCTAAATGAAATCCAAAGAGTATTGTTTTTAAATAAATTTGAAGACTCGGACAAATCAGACTCTTTGACCTCATAGCGAACAAACTCGGCAGTGACATGGATAGCAACGTCTACTCTGTGTAGAGCTGTACGCATAGCTTATAAGAAAAGCATCTATAGTAGATGTCACAGCATACGTCCTCAACGAACCTAATGCACCTTTAAATGAAAGATGTAATCGAAACGTAGTGCTAAAATATGTGAGGTTTTCATAAACGGAGTTTTTATATGTCTATTACCTCATATGTGTATGCATATCAGAACATTGTTACATATTCAAAGAGGCTAGAGTCAAACTTGAGTAAATTGTTTGTATTTCTTTGATCTGAGTTCAAAGTTCAAAAACAAGAACCCTTTTAAATGGTCAATCAATGTTGTTTTGGTTTTATATTGTCCTCATACACCTGTGATCATCCTCATGAAAACAAAACATTATCGAGCAGGTTCCTCATAAATATAGAGTCTTTTCTATCCACTTCTTTATTTAGTATCGGATAGCAGTTTTTATTCCTAAAGAGTTTGAGGTATTATTTTCTCATTTATAGTATTGAGGTGTAACACGTATGTTTTTGAGTGGACGCATAACGTATTGACTCATATTGACTTGTTTGATCATTGATTTCTTGAACCATCAGCCCAAAAGTGCAAGTGTGCAATTCAAACTGGATAAATATCGAAGCTTCACCAAAAACTGATTAGCAAATCGAAATTGGCCTCTGGTATCAGCATCGAAGAAGTAGCAAAGAGGTCAAAAGAACGTTCTTTCAACATCTCGAAGTCTTTGACCTCTCTCCCTCGGTATATAAGTGATTGTGTTGAACGCTTTGTTCATAACACTCCACTCAAAGCTTTACAATCTTATATCATCTTTGGTACTTAACAGGTTAATGATATCTCAATCTATAATCACTTTGAACATTCTATCGATTTCCGATGTATCACTATTTTGCACGAATAAATGTTTGAGGTCTAATACTAGACTCTCAATTTTCTAACAATTAGTACCTCTGTTACTCTTTTCCGACTAATTCCGACACACTCAGTTATTCAAACCTCTTCAGCATAGCTAATAGAAAAGATGAATGGCTTGGTTGCCGAAGTCTGAGGTCCCAGGCCTTCGCTGAACTGGAAAACCGGCGTGCATAAGACAGCAAGGAACTAATTAAAGCAATGATTAATGACAGTTGATTCTTAACGCTACTGAACTCATTAAGAACATACAAGGCCTTATGTACGCTGTATGCTTAGTGCACTAAGACTTCTATTCCTCAGACGAGGTGCATTTTCTCATAGATGTAATCATTTTGAGGAAAGAGAGAGAGAGAGAAATGGAAGCAATGAGGGCTACAGTTCATATTGTTAAGATGCTCATTATCCAATAGATTTATCGTTGCGTAATTTTTTTCTCGTGCTGCTATATTGTTGATCTGTTTTACTTACAGCTACTAAACCGCTTACGCTTTACTGCTTACTCAGTCACTCATTATGTAACCAGTGAAATACATTTTAGAGAATCTTGAAATCATTCACATCCTTGCCGGCTCTCTACTATTCGTATCGATGCTCACTTGAGAAAAATCAACTACGCCTAGAATTTTCGAGTTCAATCGTAAGTGACGAGTTCTTGTTCTTAGCGTTTCTCTTGTAGAAGACGACTTGTTAGCAATTCAAAAACATCGATCATTAGCACTGTTAAGCTATTACGGTGTGCAAAACGATTGAGGAAACATTCAATACTTTGATTCAAGACTTGCTACGAACAGCAGAAAATTTACAATACAACATTATTTGGAAAAGTAGAGTGCTAGGTGTAAAGGAGTTACAGAGTTGCAGAGTTATTTACATCTAGAGTTACATATACAGTGTAGAATCAATAATAACTTTATCAGCAACATGAAGTTGTTTGTGGGGTACATAAGCCGTCCGTGATGTACGTGACGTCCGTGTCCGTGTGCACTATGCTCCTGAGATTAAGATAAGATAGGATAAGCCTTGGAGTTGGTCAATCCCTTGTGGCGGTATGCGTCTACGTGTGCGTGTTAAACGTGATGTGGTGGTTGAATGCGAACCTCGTCTATACAGTGCCTTGAGTTGACCATTCTTCACCAAGTCAGCGCTAGTTATCCTACCCAAATTTCTCTGATGCAAAATCATCGAGCCCGAGGACGGTTGTGTTGCTTGGGTGTTGGATACGAACAGATTCGGGCCTGCGTGTCACTGTGGCACTTCCACAACTGCGCCACCCACCTATGTTTCATAGAATGAAGTGAGGAGTGAGTCACTTTTTTTTACACTGATTGAAGACGTTCAAATAAAAACCGCTAAGATAGAATGAGACAATAAGAAGATTCTAGTAAGATTAGGTTAAGAATGTGATGTGAAATGATGGAATGAGTGAATGATCGTTAACTTAAGGTTTTAGACTCCACTCGTACTTTACTGGATACTTGAAAGCCTAGCGACATTCACAAAACTCGATGTGGCTGATTTGATAATGTTAGTAGTTATAAACAGTTTTTTTCTTGTAAAAATAATAGAAATTCACATGGTAGCGTACATGAATCTGTTCGTACACTGAAGAATGTCTAAGCTTCACCATCAGCAGATTGTTTTCGCTGTAACATAGGCGAAGTGCTAGCCAGGAACTCGCAATAATTGACAAAATGAGGTTTCAAAATCAATGAAAAAAGCATTGAGAAGAATTCGGATGTTTTTTTTTAGGTACGTGGCTTTGAAGATTTGCCTCATAGAGGTTTTACGATGGAAGATAGCTCAAGATGAATACATTTCATCACGTAATGAAATGATCCGTAATGAGGTTTCCACTCAGTGTTTAGTGTCCCTTATGGAAAATGTGACTATGGACGTTACACAATCGAATTCCAGCAATGTGAGTACTATAAGTCTATGAGTTCAACAACTATTTCAGTGCACGAAAGTTTTTCACTGATACTAAGTCTGTTAGGCATTCGACCACGTGACTCAATATTGTATGAGGTGTTTGTTTTTTGTAAAAATGCTCCTGTTTCTTATCAAAACGACATCGTCAAACAAAAATCGATATCGCCCGTTATTAATGTAGTTATTGAGTGGTCCATAGCCAGTGACGGAAAGTATTTTAAGCTTTTCGTTAGCATTTAAGGTCATTAAATAAGTAGATAAAGTACGAATGAACTCAAGAAGAAGATAGGATGTTGTGATTTACCGATATTACATGGTCATTATATTTTTAACGAGTTAAATTAGAGTTAGTGAGAGTTAATATAAGTGATTAGATAAAACAAGCTTTGGTGTTGATCAAACCCTTGAGGCAAAATGTGCCTACGCATTTTGTTAAACGTGATATTGTGGAAGTGGTTGAATGCAAGCCCGGTCTATACAGGAACTTGAATAGACCACTCTTTACCAAGCCAACGCTAGTTATCTCACCCAAATTCCTCTGGTATCAGTTTACCTACCCCGAAGACATGGCGGACTTGTTTGGCCTAGGGGATGACCGCGAACTGATTCGGGCCTGCGTGTCACTGTGGCACCTCCATCAGTGAACCCTCCAGAGTTGGTATACTCGTAGAAATGTTAATTGCAGTGAACGGACTAGAAATCATATTTGTTGTGGTTTTCGAAGGTGGAAAGAAAAAGGAGTCTATCAAATCAGTGAAAGGATCTATTACAAAGATTATTTCTCGTTTAGGGAAATCCGACCAGTCATCAAGGAACTCAGAGGCAACTTGACTGTACTATTTATACGTCAACGTCAATGGATATTGCTACAACGTCTGCTTCTCGTTCACCGTTTTCGCCATCGGTCACATTAATGAAGTCCATGCATGAGGCAGAGAAAACGTCATCACTACTCACCTGCACCACACAAACATCATCGTCGACGTTCGTGAACAGTTTACAAACATTAGGAGAAAAATGTTGCAGTGGTGATTGGCACGAAGGACTGTCGCTAGCTACATCTTCAGCACAGCGCTCACTAGAGAGTGTACATGAGGAAAAGGTGATGAGTTATAAATTGTTTCTAAGGTTGCATATCATATAGAAGAAACGTTACGATTTTGTTGACTTGATTATTTATGAACATATGCGTTCTACATTCTAATCGTCCATCATATAATTACTGTAACTGTAACCGTCATTAAAAATTGTCGTATGCTTGTTCTATTAGAAAGTATTGAGACTGTGTGTATGAAAGCCAAGCTATAACAACAATAGGTCAGGTATCCTCATTGAGGTGCTTAAGTTTTTGAGCTTATCTTCTGGATTATAGCACAGTTATGTATGATTTGATTTAGTCTGTCATCATGTTTGGATCATCGATGCAAGTTCCTAACGGCGAAGATCTCATCACCAATCCGATGTTTACGGTAAGCGTTTTGATAGACGAATGAATATCGTGGAGGTAGTTAAATAGAAGTCTGATGTATATGGTCATCCAAATTCACTACTCTTAAGCAATCCACTGCTAGTCACCTTACCAAGATTTCTCTCCGCTTGCTAAGCTCGAGAGCAGCCGCAAATTGAACCTCTACCACTGCGCCATTGCGTTTCTTCACAAAGTTTTGAGCTGATTATACAACATTATTGATCGATTGATGCTTATATTCTCTGCCAAATCGATAATCGATTGACTGATTACGAATATTCTTCAGTTGGAATTTCCGCGATCCGGTCATAAACGCTGTAAGAAAATCACAATGTCGAATGTCTCACAAAAAAGAATTCTCTGGACTCTACGGGTATTGTTGAACTTAACAGTACTACCAAAGTACTACTGATGTATACATTATAAATTTTACTACTTCAGTCGAATATAGTTGATTCTCTTTCGGCAACACCAATTGCCGGAATTCTACGAGTGGGAGAACACGACAATGTGAACGTCTTCATAAAAGACAACTATGCGACAAATGGCAAGGTAAATTATGCCAAAGATATGTATTCTCTCATAAAAATATATAGACTTAATAACGTTGTTGATAAAATGATGACGTATGGAGTAATGAGGTCAGATTCAGAAATGAGGTTTGGACAATAAATGACTTGTTATTTACCTCCCGACAGAGGAGAATGTTATCAAAGATTGATAACTACTGATTAAACGGTCTTTGACAAGAACTAGGATTAGAAACGTTCAGTATTTCTTTCATGCTTAATGTGGTGCTACTAAAAGTGCAAGTACTTTGTCAAACTTTATCGATCCGATAAGCTTAGCCTGAGCTTATGCTTTCGGTAAGATACCTATATTACGAAAGTATCAACAAAAAACTTTAATACTATCTCATATTTCACTCAATCAAAATCATTCCGACACCTCGAAAGAGCCTCCGGTACGGCTGTGTCGGGTAGGACGAGTACGAAGAGACATCTTAAATCTCAGGGCCAAACTGGGCTACCTAAACGTGAAAGTACTAGGATGGTGATCTGTACATACAACACATGAACGCTTGCATAAGAATCCTTCATCGAAAACCTTTTGATGCCTTCTAAGAAGACCAGGTACGATTTCATCCAACTGGTCAAAACGAGAATACGCCGACCACTAAACTTTATTTACAACATTGGAAATGAAAGTGTTCGGAATACTTAGGCTAAAGTTTTGCTGGTGTACCTTCAATTACTTGAATTTCTAAAATAGCTTAGCTTTAGTTCATGGTATTTGAAATCGATAGTGACCCTCATTGATGAGTTAGGATTTTGATACTCTTAGTACTCTTGGCTAGGTTTGGCTGTCGTGATCGAAATTCTAGAACCTCTCAGCCACGTTGGATGAGTAGAGCCTCTCTGAGGATTCTAATTCAAACGACGAAAAATTGATATGCTTCAAGTTATCATTGAGCGCATCTGAACGCTTCATCGAAGGGTTGTGCTGAGTGTTTTCTGTATCACACAAGCGGAAGAGAGAATCTTATGTTCTCACTTACTTCAGCGATCAAGAATTAGACAAACAATCGTGCACCCCAAGACTTTGAATATTAGGTAGGTCGGATACCTGGTGCGTATCAGTGATGACCACTGAACGCTATCCGTAAGTGCTCAGCTCTCGCTAGGAACGCGTTGTGATGAGATCACCTCTCTAAGAGTCAAATTTGTTAACGAAGACTGTACGAATCTGAGAATCTCTTGAGCCAAAAGAATTCATTGGACTTTTTCGCTTGCGATACGGAGAGCTGGGAGTTTGAATGGCGTTCTCTCGTCTTTATCGATGATCAACAAGAATCAGTTGATTCAGAAGGTTGTGTGGATTCAATTTTGGTATCTTCAACAAGTCATGAAAGCTAGAACTTGTTTGAAAATGAGGTATCTTGAGTCATTATCAACCACGTCTTTTCAATGACTTTAGATTTCTATTTATCAGAAACTATCCTATAGTGTTGTAGATCTAAAGAAAAGAGTAAAATCAATGTTCGTTTATTATGATGTGCTTAATTTTGTTTACTATTGATTGTATGAGTTCTACAAAATCATGTCAATCAATCAATCAATCAATCAATCAATCAATCAATCAATCAATCTTTTTCAGTTCGCAATTTCATATGCATTCGTCGATGATACCGTTCAACGTTTTGACAGAGAACTTTATAACATTCTAAATCGAACCGAACGTAACCTCAATGTTGTGTTTCGATGAGGTGAACAACCAATCCCCATGATGAGGTTCTTTTTAGTGAAAACTGTTGATACTTATTTTTTTTTCCAAGTCGTATTATCGTAATGGATAGAACAGCGCTCGTGGAAAATCGATGTGGTGTTCCGTTGTTTTTGTAATAAATTTGTTCGACATTCATTGTTTTGTAACTCACGGAATTTATTATATTCGGAGGTGTTAGTACGTTTCAGTACGTATACAGTACGAGGTAAAAATTTTTTTGCAGCTAAGGATGCGATAAGGATGTCGACTACCTCTCGTAATGGTGCGGAGTTGATGACAAAGGCGTTTCAATTTTTTCTTTTCATTAACCCTCGAACACCTTCCAAAGACTTTTGAGGTCATTGCTTCGAAGTTCGGTTTGTGATAGAAAGCTTGAAATGTGGCTATTATTTTGAATTGGTGGCTACAAGACATGACATCTTCAGAATGGGAGGGTACCAGTTCAGTGTTGGACCTCACGCACTACCGAAACTGCCATTCGATTTGATTCTTGATCGCACCTCATAAACTGATTACTGATTGCGAGATGATGATCACATCGTGCTCAGAGTGAACGTTGTATGAGGCTTAGCCTGTAGATTAAGCAGAATTTCATAAGAGATGCTGCTATGTATAGTGAAGATTCTCTAATCTTCTTCTAGATTTTCTCAGGCAGCATTGATAGCGTTGAAAAGCTTAAGGGATTGTTCCCTCAATTTCAGTATTCAGACCTAACATATGCGTTCCTGAAGAGCTTCAAAGGGTGCGGTTTCATGGGTTTGATTGATCATTGATTTTTTTTCGAGTCAACTTTCTAAAAGGGCGAACGTCTAAACTCATCGAGGTTCATTAGCATTTCGGAATTTCAGTTGGCTTTTGCCATTGACATCGAATAAATAGACGCGAGAAGTCTCCGCCCCCTCCCTATATGAATGAGTAATTACGGTAAGCGTCTCCTCCATTTTTCACTCATAACCTCTATCATTACGTCATTTTACAACTCTTATGCAGTTGTTCTGTATAATTTCAATGTATTAATATAATATATGAATATATTATCAATTTTTGATATATTTTTTTGATTTCTCCTCATTTTCTTTATTTAGTCAGCAAGTGTTACCTTATTGTATAATCATTCCCTCATCACTCCTCTATGATAATTTGATCTTGTGTAGTTATAATTTATCACTATTGTAATCTTTATGTATTATTTTTATGAATAAATTTTAATAACGATTCAATTAGCTAAGTTACAAATGCGATCACGAAAGTTCGGTGTTCAGTTATTTGTTTGTTTGTTTACTTGTTGTTTTTTCTTAAGGACTTTCTTACTGATTGGAGGATGAATATGAGGGGCTAAGGATATCTTTATTTAAGCGGGATTGAACTGTCAAATGGAAGCAGCTGAAATAGATACTCAAAGAAACTCACGTACATATTCAAATTCTTCTGCAACTCATGAGGTTTTTGTTTTCAGTCAATTTTTCTTTCCTATAAAGAATGCTAATAGTTTTTACGTTAATTTTTCGCAAAAAAAAATCGTAATTATGCCATAAAAGGGCTGTGATTACGGTAACATATAAGTTGGAGTACGATACTAATTCTATAATTAGACTCAGCATTAGCACTCACTGTAGCATAATGAGGAAATTTGTGTGAAAATGGATTAATAAATCTGATTCCTTTACAAACAACCTTGCCTTTATCAGTTATTGATCTGAGTCAACTAAGAGATCATAAAAAAGTAATCAATATCACAATTATAGATTGATTAGTATGCAGTATTGATTACAATAAGAATGCATACAATATTGAGCTAGAGATAATTTGATGACGACGTCTACATCGTCTGATTGAATTTCTACTTCTATCAAGAAGTATTGAAGAATTTCCTATACATCACATTCTCATCACAAATGATTTGCCTTGCCTTCTACACACATAATGGTTGACTAACGACAGCATGAATCAGTACTGTACAACAGTACAAACAAGCTGCCTGACCATAGTAGAAATCGCTCGGCATAAAGCAATTGTAATTTGTTAGATTATTATCTATCAGTACGGTTATGAACTAATGTTGTTGTTTTGTAAAAATTGCCAATCGTAACAGTTTTGTAAATAACCTGAAGCGATTTTGTTGTTATTCGGATGAGGTGAGACGCAGCAGCGTAGTGGGGGAGATGTCAGAGTGACACGTAGGTCCGACTTAGTTCGTAGCCTCCTCCTCCAAGCCTGATAAACATTGAGAATGTTCAGAGAGCGATCGATTCGCTCGGATTTTCTCGAAAAAGCTTAATATTCTTCCATTCATTGTAATGTTCTTAGTGAACTGAACGGAACAGTTGGTAGAGATTCGTAAAGATTGAGTGAGTGAGTGACCAGCTTGATCTTTCTCCTATTATAGTACTCTGGTTAAGTTAATGGAAAAATCAATACTTATATAATCAATGTGATTACAGAGTTCAAAAATCAATGATTACCTTCTGTATTATTGGGTGTAGATAACAGTCAGAGCAATTGACAGCAGCTTAAACCTCAAGCGCTAATTATAATACTTAATTTTAACACAACCAAATATTAATGTACTCATTACTCCTGCTGAAAATTTGAGGGAGCTATTAAATAACCAAAATTAGCATTTAACCTCAATTTATTTTCGTGTTACTTTCTATACATTTATAAAACTCTTAACCTTTCATTTCGAAGTAGCCTCATTTTTTTCTGCTGATGTCTTCTAATAGAATAACGATTTGATCACTGCCGCATTTGACTCACTCTGACAATCCTCTTCACATTCACCTTTTGCTATACGTGAGTTCACAATTCTAACAAATTATTCCTCATTTGACTTTGGTAATCCTCGTATTTCATCTATTACTATGAATCACCTCACAAATCTTACCAATTGCTTCTTATTCGACTTACTCTGACAGTTCACGTATTTCACCTCTTACTATACATGAGGTCAAAAATCTCACCAGTTGCCTTTAGATTGTCTTTGAGTGAAAATCGTGTTTCATTTCGTGACAAATCAATAGAAACGATTGGCTATCATTTAAATAGTGGGAAAAAAATGGCAAAAGCTTAAATGTGCATGAAAAACACTCCTCGAAAAACCTCTAATGCATATGGCCTTTCATGAGTTGAATAGATTAGACGAAGCGCATTATTTTGTAAATAACAACTCACCGACTTATCTTAATCCCTCTTGAACTCAAAAAAGCGTTTTTGAGGATTTCGTTAAGAACATGGAATCTGTTCTGTTTTAACGAGTTCTTGTGAGTTAAGCATTTTCTATCATTGATTATTTCATTATCATTATTAGTAGTTTATTGATATTCAGCTGTTATGATGAAGTAGAGTATTTCTTGTCACTCAGTCGAACTCATGTACAAACTCATATGTCTTATCTATCTATGAAATTTTTTCTCTGACAAACTGAACTGTTACAGTTCAGCTGCTTTATAAACTGAATCGAATACTCATTTACTTGCAGCTGCTTTAGTGAGGTATAGTAGTTTTGTCACTCAGTCAAACACGTCCGCAATCCATCGATTTAACATATAGGTCAGACTTTTCTAGGGATTTTTTCCTCTGATAAGCTAACCTGTTACAGTTAAGCTGCTTAAGAAACATTTCCTTTAGCTTTACCTCAACTTAGACTCTTTAACTGCTAATTTTTTCTAGAGCTGAAGAAAAAATCAAAATAATTTATTTATTCTATTACAAATTCAATAGCATTGCAAGCTAAGTAGTCAAGCTCATCGCCTTAAGCAAGTCGCAATGATTTTCGAAGAAAAATAATCATCGAAAATATTTTTAAGCTTAACGAGACGAATTCATTTTGTAGGTCTACTGTTCTTAATAATGGAGAGAATTTGACAATTAGCTTATGAGGTTACCATAGTGAGTTCGCAACTTGTTGTTTATCTTATCTGATCTAAGGGGGTTGGTGAGTGGCGCAGTGGCGGAGCTGCAACAACGCGCAAGCCCGAATCGAGTTCGTGGACACCGTCCAAGCATGCGGAGCCCGCTATTTTCCCGCGTTCGGCAAATTCATATCGGGCTCACTTTTCTCCACCGTGGTTTCTTTCTGCTTTGACGTATATGGCTAGAAAATCCTTACCTTATGAAAGGAGGATGAAGGAGGCACTGCAGGCTTAATTCATTGAGTCATCAGAGAGGTGACATTATGCAATTAAGTGAATCAGATACGTGGTAGAAATAAATGATGATCGGTGGATACATTCTGTAAATGATTGAACATGAAACGCTCTACAAAAATATCACCGTTCAATGGCCACTCACCCTTTTCAATCATTGTAGAAGAACATCATCATGAGCCGTAAGATGATGGAGATGAACATTTTAGTCAAGAAGATATGTAGGATTACTTTTTTCTGATGAACTCAGGTTATCCGTTAAGTTCTTCTGTTAAAAAATCATTTGATGACGCTTTTTTGAAACTTCTAGTGACGTCATCGCTACCACGTCACTTTTGAAAAACGTTCTATAGCTTCATCACATTCATATGACTGATTGACTGATTGATTTATTGATTGATTGATTGATTGATCGACTTCTCGCACTTTCCATTACTTAGTATTACAAAGTGATTCATATATTTGTTGTTTAGCCTCACTAATGAAGCGTGATAAAAGTTTTTAAACGTCCTCAAAATGACGTCCGATATGTTCAGTAGAGAAAAAATGTAGTATAAATAAATAATATGCTCTAGAAGAATCTTAGCATATTTTTTTTCTGGGCATCTGCATAACTCATTGAGGAAAATTCGAAAATGCAGAGCTTAAGAAGTAATATAGAATCCCCTTCAAACTCATAAGCTATTTTTTCCCTCGATACAAAGTCAGTAGTTTTTTTCCAAGTAATTCTTATGATTATATTTAGACGTTTTTGAGTAACATGATGCTATATTATAAGTGACGAAGAGGATCGAATTACACTGAGTGAAAAATGAAACGATGATCAAAACAATTGAGTGAATGAGTTAAAGGAATCGAATTTATTGTAACTGATGAGAGATACGGTATTTTTTATCTAGAACAGGAAAAAATTCAAATGTTGATCTCTTAACTGATCACTAGTACGCTCATAGGCTGTAGTATTGACAATCGTTGCAAATCGGCTTGAACATCTTCATTAGCTGGAGGTTTTGAAGAGAGGTTGATGAGGAGGAGAAGCAAAAGCAAGCGATTACTTGAAGTTTCTCATTTATCGTATATTGTCATTTGTGTGTGTGTGTGTGTGTGTGTGTGTGTGTGTGT
>KN716291.1:205650-217667 GCA_000816705.1 Dictyocaulus viviparus | reverse complement strand
ATAGAAAAAATATATTATCGATATTATTAAAATAATACAATATTGATTTGTGAGTGATAGAAGTGGTATGAAAATCTTTACGAGGTAACTTTTTGAGGACAATGAGATGACGATCTGGTAATGAACATCAATCAACGTGAATCTAAGAGTGGAAGCTGATCGAATACCTATATAATCCTCAAGAAGGAAAAAAAAAAAGAAAGAACGAAAGATTCTCTATTTCAAATATTTGTTTTGTTTTATAGTAATTAAATTAATTACATTAGTGCTACTCTCGTCCATTCTCATCGACGGTTTGATTAACACTCAAAGCATAAAGTGCTGTGTTGTTCCCTATGGAATTTTGTTATTTATGGTGTAGCCTTCCAACACACACTCACACAGAGAGAGAGAGATAGAGAGAGGAAGAGAGGTAAAGAGGTAGAGAGGTAGAGAGGGATAGAGAGAGATTCATTTATTCCTCATTCTTCCTATTGAACATTTCCAATATGAAACAAAATCTCATTGTTCTCATATGTTAATAAATTCACTCATATCCTCATATGTTTGACAGTGATAGGAAAAAAAAAATGAACGGATTTTAAATCTACCTCGTTTCGTTTTTTTTTCCTTCTTGAGGATTATATAGGTATTCGATCAGCTTCCACTCTTAGATTCACGTTGATTGATGTTCATTACCAGATCGTCATCTCATTGTCCTCAAAAAGTTACCTCGTAAAGATTTTCATACCACTTCTATCACTCACAAATCAATATTGTATTATTTTAATAATATCGATAATATATTTTTTCTATAATTATTATAATATCGGAATATTAAAAGCTGTTTTTTTTTCGTCTCCATATTGTCTAACATTACGATTACTAAAAGTTCTGAGAATGAGGCACTAAAGAAAAATTATATTTTAAACGTCTTAACGATGAGGCACCAAAAAAAGCATCATATTCAAACAGTTAGCGAAAAATATGCAAATCAATTGTCAGTGAGGAAAAAAGATTGGAGGGAAAAAAAAGAAGCGAAGTTTAAGAGACGCGCGCAAATCTTTCTCATATCAAATAATGCTTCAATAAAATTTATAGAAGCAAGCAAGACGTTCACGAGATCAAACGAATGTTGCGGCATAAAGAAATCTTAGGACGAAATGTTGTTGTTGCTATTGTTGTTATTGTTGTTGTTGTTTTTCGTTTGCTTTGATATTTACCTAAATCAGATAATCTCTGATTGTTGTTTTTTGTCATTTTTATTCATAAACATCCCTTTAAAAAGAAGAAAAAACACATAAAAACTTGCTAGTAAACAAAAACAAAAATTCTGCATAACAAATCACGTAAACGGACATGAAAAAACACTGCATCAATGTCAATTAGCTGAGTATCCAATGAGATGTGTTATTATCCTCTAGGATTTTTCTACCTCACAAACTATCAAAAACCACTTCTTCCACTGAAATTCACTTTTATACCTCATATTACTAATCATATTGACCTCACAATTCTAATAAGGTTACGTTCTGAGTTGTCACTTTCGACGAAACTCTCATTCGAGAAGAATTAAGCTTTTGTTGTTTATTGGTGTCGATTCGCTGTCATACACTTCACTTATAATCCTCAATACTTCACCTCAACTAACGTAATATACTGACAGGAAACGAATATTTGTTCATTGTGTAACGGTTTGTTTGAGGTATGAGGTAACAACAGTATGGCGGTAATTCTTATCACTTCTATTTCAAATCGAACATCATAACTCATCAAACCGTTATGAATATCTCTTACCTCAAGCAGTTCATACCAAACAATCTGCATATTAGTTATTATCATTCTTCAGAATGCACAATTCATTTGACGACAAATGATTGTAATGTTATTTAAGCTAGAAAACCAGATATAAAATTGTTTACCAATCAATAATGATCTTTTTGAACATTAGCAAATCATATTAACAATACGAAATGTGACAAATATTCCTCAATTCGGAGGATAATTTGTTTCTATGTTTCCCACCCAACTCTATCAGTCTGACCTCATCATGTTCTTGCCTACGGCTCAATACGGATTGTAAACAATAGATCATTCTAATGAGTTCAACTCTCTTCTCCTCACAATCACAATCGTTCGCATAGTGAGGATTACGTTAGAGGTAGAAATAAGGATAGAAATGAACGCATAATTTTGCTATCACACTCAAAGTAATAGAATTATTACTCATCGTGATAGAATTATGAAATTTTAAGCAAATTCGTTTTTGAAAATATTGATCTTTGCTCGTTTTTTTTTTCTCTCTGCAAACAGAATCGATCGTTTTTATCACAGCCAACACCACGTAGTTCTTCTACCTATGCTGCAATGACGGGTGTCTGTAATTTAACTTAAGTGTGATTACTAGTTTTCAGAAAGGAGGTAGTGTTTTTGAGGAGAGAGGCAAAAAAAAAACTCTATCATATATGTGTTCAAAGTGAACGTCAAGTTTTTCTCCTTATATAACATCAAGCCAATAAGTAGTGGGAGTTAGTGAGTTAGAGTTGAACTTGTTTGTTCGTTTCCTCATTTGAATGTTCGTTTTTATTTTAGTAATATTATATATCAAAATGATAGTACTGATTAAGCTGATAAAGCCTTTCTAAGTGTTCGGAAGACTGCTAGAAGGAATAGAAGGAAAATTTTTGGCTTCTTATTTACAAATCAACACTTACCATCTTGCTGAGGAACGCATTATTTATTTCCTCACCTAATGTGTTTTCTTTTTTTTTATTATTTATTCGTTCTTATCTTTTTCAAAGTAAACAATTCGTTATGGCTCTGTGAATCTTTCGACTGTACTGCACTGTAGTACTACATAATAACAATATCAGCTCAACATAAAATGCTCTTTTCACTCATTTTCCTCGAGGCGAAAAAAAAACGACTAAAAAATCCATAGAATTCCAAATACGTAACTTTTTTTTGTTTCAATCACGTGACCAACTTTTAATCACGTGAATTACACAAGATATAATAGCTGAATAGCATCGAACGATTTGTTTATATGTTTTGATATTTTGACATTTTAAACAAAACGAATTAATTTTTGCACTCACCCTGCAAAACATCTCGTTGAGGTTTAAATTGAGGTAGTTTATATATTTTTTTTCTTCCTTAAAATATATTCCTCGTGATATTTACAAAAATTTTTATTATTTATTTGTATTATGTAAATGTATTTAGTGTTTTTTGTATTCGATATTTTCTATCTATTTGTATTATTGTTCAAATAATTTGTATAAATAGAAATACACACTTGCCAGCATCGCTTTCATTCTGTCTTACTGTAATACTTGATCTATTCTTACTGTAAAGCAAGATCACTTCTTACTGTATGACATGATCTCTTCCTACTGTATAAGACATGATCCTTAAAAAAATAACAAATAAGTTCATCCTCTTTTTAAAATGTATACGAAAATAAACATAGAAAAAGATTATAAATAACCTCATGTCCTCACTTTTACTTTTATCATAACGTTTTGCTTGTTTTTTGATCTACCGTACAATAACATCGCTTCGTACTGTATAACACATGATCTTCAATCAATCAAATGAGTTCTTTCAAATCTCAGATCCTCATACTCAAGTGTATATTGAGGTGAAAAAAAATTGGTTACAATTAACCTCAAGTCCTTATTTCTACTTTTATCGAACTTATTGCTAATTTTTTTTTCCTCAAATGTTCTCTCTGTTGTTTGTGCTCTAATTTATAATTAGTTAAAAAATAACAATAATAGGTAGGTATTTAGTTATAATGGATATAATATAAAAAAACACATTGAATTAAACAAGTCAAAACCTCTCAAAGAGGTTCGAAACACCTCAATGAGGTTGATAACGTTCGTCACTCAGAAGCATCGCTATGTTTGCAATAACACGTCAGCTTATTATTATTATGTAACATATATTTTTTGGATTTATGAATCAGTTTGTTATTGACATTCCTCATATATGGAGGATCTTTAATTATTCGATGAAGAGAAGCCGACAATGAATTGCGTGATATATGAGTGAATACCTCTGCTACCTCATTATATTCATTCAACATCTATGCTCTCATATAGGAGAACACTACGTCAATTTGTCTTAAAAAGCATTAGTGTTTTTACGAAACAAAAAAAAAGATCAAATTAAGTCGCTATGATTGTTGAACTCAATGCTTTTCATTTCGAACTAACTCACTCTGATTGTTGAACTGAGGGCTTTTCATTTCAAATCAACTCACTCACTCTATTAGCTGAACTCAGTGCTTTTCATATCGTTCTGTTCGGTACTGAAATAATTCGATTTCATTTCATAAGTTTCAACCAGAGAATGTAGGCACTTTAACAAATAGTACTTTTTTTTCCCTCTGTTTACTTACTGAGGTATTTCTATATTTACCTCAATATCTTGCGAAAAGCACAATTTTCTCAGCATCTATACATCTATTGCGATTTTACATATACTTAAATATGAGAAATTTCGAGTATCAATTGGACTTCACTCGGACTTCACTCAATTCTAGTTTGACCGCTGCGATTTCCTCTTTCTTTCTGATGTCTAGCAAAGTTACCTCAATGTTTAGATGACGTCATTTGCTTGCATATTAAAACTCAGTACTATTCTTAATTGCTCCCTTAATTTCACTCTTAGCATCATCACTAGTATTGAATAAATTGAGAGAGTACACAAATTTCTTCTTTTGTCAAAACATTCTTTAATCTTATTAAGAGTACATTCTCATAATATAACTCATTAACTGGAATAAATGAGGAATTGTTGAGGAAGAAATCATCTTAGAGATTATGCTTAAACAATAATTGAAAATCAATACTGAAGTATTGATTGGAAATAGAAATGCTTAATCATCTAGAGGTTATGAAGAAATCCATTGGATAGGATGGAGTGAAAGAGTGAGATGTAATGTTTTTGACCTCACGGTTTTTCTATCAGAACAAGCGTTCTGTTGTCATTCAGACGATGCAAAATCGTTACGGAATATTTGAGGAGGATAAGCTGCACTAACTTGATGACGACTAGACACCTCAAGTTAATGTATAAACTATTGGCACTCATGCACCTCAAAGATATCAAAATGACGACGAATATGTCGTCGTGCATTCCATAGCAAGATAGATTACACGAACACTTGTCGTTATACTTAACCTAATACTTATGAGGTTTGAAAAATTTTTCAACTCACTAAGACTCCAACGGTATAATATGAGGTAACAGAGCCTTATAGATATCAAATGGTTCTTATCAAAGAGAATCTTAGTACTTAGCAAACTGCTACATTACGTAGCAAGCAACTGAACGTCTTCTAAGAATCGCTTCATGACGTTAACTCGAAATTTCGCTTCATTTTCCTCAGTGTCAATTTTGATAATAACGATATATAGCGATAAACGAGTAAATGAGGTAGATAAAGCTGATTATCTGCAAGAGTTTTGATTAGTCATCATATTGATTTTTACTCTATTAATTCACTTTTAAATACTGACTTATTACAAAACGTTCAGCTTAAGTCGATTGATGGGAACGAATCGATGTAGATCACAGCAATCTTACAGTATACTGTTTGCTCTGTTTATTCAAACTATAAACAAAAACTAAACTAAAATTCGTTAATGAAAGGAAAATTTTTGTATGCGATTCTGCAAGGGCTTATGCAACATTAAACGCAAACAAACAAGTGCAAAATAATACGAGTTATGAGGAAAATTCATGAGGAAATCTTCAAATATTCATCAATTTTTTTTTTGTTTATTCGAAAAATTTTCGTGAACAAATGTTGTGAACGCTTATAAAACCGACTGAGAACCGCAACGGCGATCGAACTTGTGAACATTTTTCTACCGGATTCATCATATATATATATATTTTTTCTGTGCAGAAAATAGTATAGCTCTAGCTTGAACGTGAATACTTTGTGAGCAATTTCCTCATTTGTGATTGGCTTATTTTACTAATTCACTTTAGTTTTCGATCGATTTCCTCTGAGGAACATCTATTTTAGGGGAATTTTTTTCTAGAGATGTTTCGTTAGGAGGATCGAGGCACAAATTATCAGCTTTAATAAGTTTCTCTTCAACTTATTGTTTTCTTTCGTCTTAGAAACTTGTTTTATGCAAAGGAATAGAAAAAAAAAGAGAAGTTCGGCGAATTCGTATAAGAAATTTCACGCGTAACACGGGAATTGAAGTTGAGGCTACATTAAGCCGACCATATCAGTGGCTTTATGTTGTATTCCCTCATTCATTTTCCTCCTCTCAATCTATTTCTCTCGTCTATCACTACATCTATTCTATTTTCCTAACTATTCACTCTTTCATTTATGTCATATGGAACTCAAATTAAGCCGACCATATCAGAAGCTTCATGTTGTGTCCTCACGTTCATTTTCCTCCTCTCGCTCTATTTCTCGTGTCTATTTCTATTTCTATACCAATTTTCTATCTATACCTCATTTCATCTATGTCATATCAAGTTCAAATACATTTCGTTAATAAGATGATATGATAATGATGATTAAATGATGACGATTCGTTTAAATTTATCGATTACTCAATATTGATTTTTCCAGAAACGATAAAACGGTGTGGTTATCATATTTACACTGCCAATCTATTAACAGACACCTATGCACATTCGAAGCTTCTCCTATCGTGCTATTCATTTGAACTAGCCAAAAAAAAAACGAAAAGATAAAAGAACCACAAGCTGTCGAAGATGAGCTGCATGGGCTTAGCATTGAATGCTAGCGAATTGCATGAACTACGTGATTTCTACAAACAGGTGATGTTAATCACTTCAATATCAGTACTTTTCCTACGAAGTTTTTTCCTCCTTGATTGAACTCAAATCATTGTGATGGTTTGTGAGAGTTTCGGCTTCGGCCTCGTCGTCGACTTTGATTTTGACTTAGGCTTAGGCTTAGGCTTAGGCTAGGTTGAGGCTAAGACTAAGGCTAAGGCTAAGGCTAAGGCTAAGGCTAAGGCTTAGGCTTCGCATTCTGACCATTGAAATCAAACGAATCAAGTAATTGTGCTAATGTTTTTCCGAAGTACTCTGTGTTGCCTCATCGTTATACTTTCGATTAACAGCCGTCGGCTAGTGAGATTTTGTTTCGTTTTCATTTTTTTTTCTGTTCTTAATTGCTCTCAAAATTATGCAATTGACAAGATTTTTCTTTTTTATCTGCCCAAACATAGAGATTATGTAAATCTCGACATTAAAGAAGCCGAGACCAATGAAAAAACAAACATCTGCATAAATAAAATCCATCGCTGTCGTTGTCGTCGTCGTCGCATGTCGTGATGATTCTTCGTCGATGGTTCAAGAATTTCATAATAACACAATATTTTTATTCGTATATGACGTCATAATGTAACTATGTCAACTGTTTTCAGATGATTTCAGATTCATAGAATATTTCATATCGACAAACAAAATAATTCATGACGTGATTTACCTAGGTAACAAATCTATGTAAATAACGAGAAAAAACAATTTCTCTATAGTGTTTTGTATTGAACAAAGAAATTAATTTACAACTATAAAATAACAATAAGAGTGAAGAGTGAGCGCATTACAGTATACTCATACAGTATCCATACGGTCAATGGATACGGTATGTTTGTGAATATTCAACAGCTAGCTATCTGAGAAATGACGTCTTTTAATGGCGTTGCTTTACATCGTCGTTCTGAGAGCGACGTCCTTCTAAGGCGTTATTCTACTACGTCGTTATTTGTCAACTGCATTTTTTTCTTCATTACAGTATGCCTGATGGTTTGAATTTCAGCGATACGGTATGTTTGTGGATAATCATCACCTATCTGAGAACGATATCCTTCTAAGGCGTTGTTTTACCTCGTCGTTCTGAGAACGATGTCCTTCTGAGGCGCTATTCTACTATGTCGTTATTCGTCGATTAATTTTTTCCTTCTGAGGAATGATGTGATTCGGTTTTTCCTCTTCGCACATGACGTCATACGAGTTTAACGTTGATAGGGAATGATCATCAATTTTCGTCTTGTTTTTCATACACACACACACACCCATAAGAAAAAGAACGACCTCAATCGACAACTAGTTACTGGTTGACATTAAAAGTCTATGAAACTCATTTAGTCCTCATTAATAATTTACCTTATAACATATTGTCAAATAGAATATCATTATCATCAAATTATTATGAAATGACGACATCAAATTCGAATTTTTTATATATTAATAATTAAGAAATTTTCTAATATATACGATATCAGTATCAGTCCTTATCATTGTAACATCAATTTTATTATCACTAATTATAGAATTGAGCACAAAACACTGTTCAATCTATAGATATTGATCGATTTCTGATGAATAGAACATAAAGAATCTGTTTTGTTTACGAAGAACAGAGTAAACGTAATTGATCTATGATCTTACTAATGTAAAAATCTAGTGATACTATGTAGTACGGTAAGGCTTTTCCCTCATACCGTATGAATATATTATTAAACGTTTTCTTTGAAAAGATTTCTTTTTTCTTGAGCATTTTTATTTCTGTTAAATTTTTCTAGTTATTACCTCAATAACTTGCAATAGTCCCGAAGCGAGACTCAAAAAAAAAAAGAAAGTATGTTGTAGGAATTCTTGAAATGCATTCAATTTAAGGAAAATTCTGTAGTAAATTCAATTTTTCCCAACTAATGTTCCTCGATAGCCTCAGTCACCATTACGGATTGAGGGAAAAAATGCGACCCGTTTACAATCCGAACTATTTTTACTTTAACAAAATGAAAATAACGACATCAGAACAAAACGTCTTAAGTAGCATTTTTTCTTAAGTTCTTATTCAATCGAATCGATAAAGTCGATTACGTCGTTCACAAACTATTTGTCGACGACTTGGTAAGTAAGAATCGAGGGAAATCTTTGACTTGAAACCGGAGAAGAATTTGCATATGACGCTCAAAAGCATACTGGACGTGAATTTCATTCAATAATAGTATGATTATCGTTAGTAAAGAGGAAGTAAAGAGGAAATTCTTCCTCAAATCACTCAGCGTGCGACTTCTTAGTGGATATGCAAGTGTTTCATTAATGATGGATATAAGTTGAAAAGTGTTATCATGAGCTTATGATAGCATTTTGACTACGACTGATCTCATCACATCAGCGTTCAACTCATGAGGAATTCCGTGCTGTCTGACTATTTAATCTTCCACGTTATTCTTTTCACTACGGCTTTAGAATTATCAGTCGATTGACGTCATTGAATTGCCTATGAATGAGTTCTCTGAAACTCGCAACGACTTCATCAGCTTCTAGCTAATGAAGATGAATGACTGTAACATCATGCTTATCATTAAGCGTTAAGGTAGCTATGAATGAAAAAAGACCCGTTCACTTTTAAACCTTGAAAAACATATTTCGGTAAGATTTTGCATAATTGAAAATAATATTCCTCCGATTTTTGAAATAGCCCTCTTTTTTCTTGAAACCGTTTCACAGTATCGTACTATAGTAGCGTAGAGTACTGTAGTTTCGTAGTGTAGTTGTTTTTCATTGGACGACGTCATCAAAAACCTTTCATCCCTCACTACTAGAAGTGATTAAGGCAAATTTCTCACAGATGTGAACAATTATGAGAGTGATTTTGAGGTTACGTTTCATCTCTTTCATTTTTGTCCGTGTCTAGCGTTTATGAAGAAAATTTAGCTCAATTCAATAATACGTTTTCTTTTTAGTGTAGAGCATATTGAGGGCAACAAATTGTATTAATTCTTCAGTTATTGTGTCCTCAAATCGATAACAGATTTGTTTTACCTCAGAGTGATTCTTTTTGTTTATAACCTCCATAATTGTATTTCGTTTTTTTTTCATTGATAACTTATAAATTGATTTCTATAAGACCATGCTGATAAATAACAAATTGAATTTCGTGGGAAAAATTACACGTTCGTTCTGCGAACTCATTGAGGAACGAGTTTTCTATTGATTTATTCCTCAAGTATAGCTGTATTATTGTGACCAATAACACATGTCAAGTAGCTCCACACGAGAAATAAGATAGATTTTATGTACCTCAGTCAAAATGCATTGAGTGATTTGGAGGCTTTCACTCGTAGCTTAGAGGCTTTCTCTCGTAAGAACAGCCATTATGATTGTCATATGATGACTTATTAAGTTGTTCCGTAATTACACAAATCACAAATGAATGAACCAGTAAAGCTTCTTCCTTTGTTTTTTTCTTCTTAGATTAACTTATAAGAACTTAGAAAGTAATTCTTTATCTGTCACTAGAAATGAACTGTTAAATTCCCTCATATCCCTCACTCGCACCCTCATAGTCAAATTCTGGTTCATAAGTCTGCTAGATCGTAACGAAACGAATAAGTCTTGTCGGAAAAACCAGTTACATGGTATTCAGTTCTATTTACATTTTTATTGATTCGTATTAGTTTTTGAGAGTATAAAGAAGCAATACAAATGAAATATCTTGAAAAAAATCAATACAAACTTGTGTTAAATGACGTTATCTTTATAAATATCATTCTTAGAAGAATTTTGTAAAGGAAAATGATTCAGATAATGTGTAAATGGGACGAATCAAAATATAAGCAGTGATAGGCTGTAATGGTTTTGTTTTTATATCAATAATGATGCTAAGTCAATTACAAAACTTGTAACCTCAAGGGGATTCGAATTAGCATCTACAGATGGAAATTGACAGCCGAGTGCCTATAGAAGTAACGCGAGGGCTGATAGGAGTAAGAAATTAAGAAAAGAGTTGACGATGATCTCGATGGTTCAATCTCGGTAGCATCTCAGGATGAGCATTTGTAGATGCGGGTTTGAGTTCCGCCTGAGGTTTAAGGTTTTATTATTGTTGGCTCATTACTGTGTTATTCGTCTAGTTAGTCAAATGTACTCGAGATTTTTGTTTCCATTAAGAGGAAAAATTATGCTAAAGCTACATGACGTGATTACATGAAACCACTTTTGTATGACTCAAGGAAAACTGCTTTATAGTAATGATGGAGGAAATTTTGAGGAACTCTCAAGTAAACATCTCTCTGAAGACAGCGAACATTAAATAGCAAGAAAACGTTTCTTGTAGTGGATTTCTTAACGGCTTAGAATTAAACGAAAGAAAAATATAGCCGCAGGGATAATTACAGAGGTAGAAATGCATTGAATCAATAAAGCTTGCATAGATTTGATAAGGTTGCTCAAATTTAGCCTCGCAGAATGGACGAATGTGAAAAATATTGTGTGCTTTAGATTGACTTGGCTAGTTGGTTAACGGCTTCAGTTGATGCTAAGAAAAATGAAAGTGATAATGATGATAATGAGGAACGAGGAAAGCACTTTCTAGTTTATTTCTTCCTCATTTCAGATTCTGGCACCGTTCACCGACGTCTTCTCACAAATTCACTCCTATCTTTATGTATTCTTATGCGTAGTTGGTGTTTTCGCCAATATTGCTATCGTTGTCGTCCTATTACGGTATCGATTTTCCTCATCAAAATTTACAATAAACTAATTAAAAGAAAAAAAAAACAACTAGATATGCATAATGTGTTAAATTTGCTAAAGATTTTCTTATCTATTCATCTTAACAGACGATGTAAGTATTAGATTTTTCACCTCAAAAAAAATGAGTATCGTAATTATTCAATCAGCTTCTATCTAGTTTGACTAAATCACTCTCTTCTAATATGGAGAATCTTAAAGGTTTCGTCTTTGAGCTAATCTTTGATTCAAAGAAATTTTTCAGTTATCAGTCTTAATAAAGATGATAATAATGGTTTCTGATCTTTTAACAGTATGGATGACCTAAATATATCCCTTTTTCATTTGAACAGTCTGAATTTATCCCTTTTTTTGATTTCAGCCCAGCTATGCGACGATCTCCATTCAACTTATTCCTGATTTGTATTGCTATTTGTGATGCCACCTTAATGGCAACCTATTTACTTTATAAGCACGTAAGATTTAAAACATATTGGAGT
>KN716291.1:162192-175421 GCA_000816705.1 Dictyocaulus viviparus | reverse complement strand
TCAAACCCCTTTCGGGTTTACCCAACACGGAAATTCTACAACTAAAACTATTGGTATATTTTGAACTAAGTCAGACAACAACAAACAACAACGAGATCAAAGATCGATATATTTCTTTTTTTTTCTTTAGGAACCCTTTATAAGTATTGCTTGTGTTTAGTTGTAAGATAAATGTAAATACATGAAGCTAACAAAATACTACCACTAAAGAGTTACAGGTAGAGAAATAACGACGGATAGATCATCAATAGTATAATGTTGTCGTGGAGTGAAAATTTTCCTCATGTGTTTCCATTCACTTGAGCATCACCATTATCAAGTGCGGCTTTTGCTGCTTCAGCTTTTTTTCGTTCTTCCTCTTCTAGAACAGAGAAAAAAAAACGACATAATACAATTCAAAATAATTGACTCGGTTTAGAATTGTAACTCAATTTATTACATAAATAATCTTACATCAATAGTACTAATAGCTTTTTTGGTGAGGTGATGGGAGTTAACAAATTAGTTTCATATGAAATCCTTCTACCTTTAGCTGCACGTATTTTCCAGTGTGCTTTGTTATCGTGAAGAAACCTCATCCATGGTGTTGGAATGTCAAGTTTACCACAATAGTTAAGCGGAAGACGTCTTATTAATGACGGTGATACCGATGACGTTCTGCTGAAAGATTAATCACGTCTCGTGTTAGACGACATTGAGTGAGTGATACATAATGAGGTAGTGTGCAAATATATGCATCATAACGAATGCGGACTCAAAATGCACAATCGATGAGAAAAATCAGAGCAAACACGGGAATTTTTCTACTGATTTTAATCTTGAGGTAGCTAATTTGAAAGATAGGTGAGGTGAAATGAGAAGAGATTTGTTTCTACATCGTTCGATGCTATCACTGAGTTGAGTAGATCACTTCGTACTTTATTCAATGTTGTATAATTCATCAATAGAAAAATTTTACAGTAAATTTACAGCAAATATATACGTCGATACTGATGAGCTTAATGAAAAAAAAAAATTCTAGCAAGCAATGCTTTCGCCGATTATCGATTATTCTCCGTGTGAGTTAGAATTTTACATTATTGGCATTATACTATATGAGGCATATACCCTCATAACACGACAGCGTTGAAAAATTCAATAGACAACTAGTTGTAAACACGAAGCTTCACCTACGTCAAGTCCGCTTATTACAAACTGTTATTGAGGTGTTGAGGAGTTAATGAAAAATAAGCTCTACAATTCGTCACGACTATTCAGTTACAGTAGTGATCTATTTATGACAAGCATAATTTTTCTTACTCATTTATATCTACCGTAACGTTTCGATAGAAAACTTACGCTTCCGGTAATGGACTGAGTGCTACGCTGGGACTTGTTGACTCATTGTGATCACCGTTAGGAGGAAATAAGGTATCGGATGGTGGTAGTGATACAAGTGGTTCGACCATTTTTGTCAACAGCTCACCACATACCACCATCGTTGGCTCGACAATAAAATCAATAAAACCTAGAAAACGTATAGAATAAAAACAAACTTGTCACACATTTTTGATCTTCTATTTTCTAAATTCAGCTGAGATCTAAACGTTCTTAAAATTACTAATCGTTCTGTTCAGTTTTGTGATAACGTGATGTCTGAACAGCTTTACATTCGACCAGAACGGAAAGGAAACAACTCAAAAGGTACTCATGAGGGATTTTTACCTCTGCAACGTTTCTTGGCGCTTGTTTATGATAACTCAATTGTAAAATGGTGAAAATCCTATGCTATGATTTTCGGACTCAAATATGCTAATGCTTAGAACACAAAACAAGTGTGCATCACTTCAAATTACATCTTACATAGCCCGAGGGAATACCTCTAAAACTAAAATTGCAGTGAGATTTAATATAGGGATATGATTAAGCAAAGCATTTTGCGAAAGAAATCTTATCACGTCAGGAGATCAAATATTCAAAGTTCCAGTAAAGCGAAAGATTTACTGAAAAATTAATGATAGAGGGAAATAAAAAGATTGAGTGACAACGCATCGAAAATAAATCAAGAGCGCTAATATTGTCGTCACGAGCTTTTAATAAGCTGAACAGAAAACTTCTGATCAGTATATGATGAGGTTAATTAACGGGATTCTGAGGAAACACAGTTTTCACCAACGATAACGTGTAGAATAAATACGAATAGTGAAGATTCCGTGGATCGATCGTCGGTCGGATAAAAGAAACGATGATTCTATTGAATTTTGTTGATCAGTAAATTTAGACTTGTATGGTACCTATCTGACTGTCTGCCACAAGAACAGTATGTCGATCACAAAGTGGTGAGTACGGTAATCCCATCGATGCCTCAAGATCACCTGAATGTTTTCTTATAGACCTCACGAACGAATCGTAAGCAGAAACAGAAAGAAATCTAACAAATACAGGATCATCTATAGATCATTGCTAATCGATAAACTACAAAAAAAAGTGTGAATATGGTTTCAGAAGTTTCAGAAGACGTTACCTTGTCGAAAGAATTCTTCTAATACACCTTGTGTCCATCGTTCGTGAAGAAGCCATGGTTTAGATGGATGTGATATATCACAAGCGTGTACGATTAAGCATAACGCTTTATTCTTATCGATTCTTAATTTATATTAAAGTAGTTTTTTTTTCTCCTTGTTTAATTACCATTAAGTTACAGCTTATTCCTCATCCATTAACCTTATTCGTTACGAATGAGAAGAATACTTCATTTCATTCTGAAGGAAAACTAATTGTAGAATCACCTAGGCTTTTTCTCGCGAGAATATTAACCCTCTTTGTAAACTGAATGACAAAATTCTAGTGGTACAGAGAAGAGGCAAACGTTTGCCTCATATCCCCTCATAGATCAACTCTCTCGGATTTAATGAAAGTTCAACAATGCTATGTGTTACATTCAACAAGCTATTTATAATAAGTGCTTCTTAACTGGCCTGACTTTTTCTGATTGAAGTAAAAACAAACCCCTCAGGGAGAGAAAGCATATTCTTCATCGTTTTGATTTGGACAAAATGAGTTGACATATCCGTCGCTAGAACGATCTCGATCACCATATTGCGTAATTCCCTAAAAGTATTAACTCAATCGATTGGAGGAAACTGAAAACAAAAGCTGAAGCAGAGTGTAAGGAGATTGAAACATTTGAGACTTTTCAAATCATCAAAATCTTGTCTGATTTGATCTCTGCGATCCGATCGAAAAAAAAAACAATTGGACCAATGAAAAAGTATTGGAAAAATAGCATAAAGAAATGAGAATGAGGTAAAAGATGAGGTTAAAGCAATGATATGACTCAACATGTAAAAACAAAGCAAAAAACGAAAAATCTGATAACAACAAACGGAAATGTTACTATTGATTTGGAAAAACTAAACTAGACAAAAGTAATAAGAATGAATATAGAGGAGAAAAGGAGGATTGAGGGGAAAAAAAGCGAGGAAAATCTTTGATTGTAGATTTTGCTCATGAGGGTAATGAAGAGGTGAGAAAACGTCATAGAAATGAATGTATAGCATATATTTTGGAGAGAAATGACATAGAAAAAGTTTGTAAGAGTTAAAAAGTTTCTTAAGAAATCATTCAAGACGTTTATTACTAAACAAAATACCTGAACTCATCTCGAGTAAGATGGGAGAAGATATTCTTGTCGTCCTCCTTCATCAATCGAAAACACGCTGAAACGTGATGGTTTTCCAGAACACTTCGATCGTTGTAAAGTAGAGCAAAATTTGATCTGAAAATGAGGAAACATCCGATTTATGATGGTTTTCGAAAATTTTTTAAGCTCATTTACATTTGATGAAAAATCAATGATCATCGGATTTACCTCAACTTTTGCATTTCAAATCAATTTGACTCATTTACCATGGAAGTCGTTAAATTACTTAAGCATTTATATGAATGAGGAAAGCACTGTGATCTGATTATTGATATGATTCATCATGAAATTGAACCGATGGATAGTGTTCTTGAGAGGACAGAGAGGGATATTATTTGATGAAATATGCTCGTAGCTGAACTTTGAACTCTCGTATATATTTTGAGGGCTGATTCTTTGCAACTAGAACTCGCACAGAAATTCGATTTTTGAGGTATTGATTGGTTTCCTGTGGAACACCTTATGTGTTATTCATCGCTATCGATCCAACATGAATGCGTCGGAGCGATGAATTCAGACAAAATTGATTCTAGTCATAAGATGGAAGATTGACATGAAGAGAATTCATGATGTAAGCATGGTTCTCATTGACAAGAAGTTATCGTGGTAGGATCTACTTTAGAAAAATATTTACATAATCATAAGATTAATCAAAGTAATGGATTAGCACGACAGACCGGATATCTGATAAGTGCAGGTTCGAGTCTAGCCTGAGGTTCCGAGTTTTGCAACCAACTCAACAGAATTACAGATAATATAATATCATTGCAAAATAATCATAATACAATTACGATAATTGTAACATTAAAATATTAATCATAATTAATCAAGGTGTGAAAAAAAAAACTACAATGGCCATTTTGTTCCGGCTTGAACAATGTCAAGAAATTTTCAATTCAATTGAGATAGAAATGATCAAAAAATGTATTGAGTCAAGAAAAAAGTACTCTCCTCATCCTCACATGTCATATATCCTTAAGAAAATCATTAACGAAACGAAAAAACGTACCCTGATTGAATGTGGAAGTTATTGGTATGACCAGTATGTTCGTAGTCATGAATTAGTGCACCAAACAAGACTGCAAGCAGTTCCAAATCTCCCAAACTGTTCTGGAATCAATAAATCACTATATTCGAATCAATAAAGGCATTCAAATCAATATTTGAACAGAGACGAAGAATTTTCGAACACCAAAACGATGCTCGATCGATTTCGTAACTTCAGTGGTACTCACCGCGAGGCCTGTTTGGCTAAGCATAAAATGTGACGATTGAGTTACGTCAGCCGCATGGACGATATTATGATAAGGATTATTATGCTTACTGTAACCCTGCTCCAAAGCGTGTAAGTAGTTTTCAAAAGCGGGTAATGGAATCTGGAACAATCTTCTTTTGCCAGTGACGAATCATGAAAAAAAGTTTTTGAAAATGTATTTACAGCTCGACAGAGTACTGAAAGGACTTCTCACTTAAGCAGGTTAATGCAGTTCTGCATAGCAAATGAACATTTTCATTTGACCTACTACACAACCTCAAGTACCATATGTGTTATAATATTGTCCATCAGTACTAAGTGAAGTAATCAGTACCAAGCTTTTTCAATTCTCATCATAGTGCTTTATACTTTACATATAAAAGTACTGCTTGTAGGACATATTCTCTTGGAGAATTCTGACGAATCAATGCACTAATCGGAGCACCAAGAGCTTATAAACGTATTGAAACGTAATCGAAATCGCGGTTTCTCACATTAAATTCTATGAGTTTAATAAAAACCTCATACCTTAAAACGATCCATGAAGCCATATCTATTGAACAGCTCAAAGCCTACATATTTTAATGCATGTCCTTCTGATACCTCATTCAATTGAAATGGATTGAAAGACCATGAGTTAATTTCCTGGAAACGAAACATATTCTCTCAAGTGCTCAACACTGCTTCTATTCTGTCTAGTACAATTTATACCTCACCTGCTTAACTTAACTACATAAATGATAATTTTAGTAAAAATCCTCCCTCCCCGTCCCGAGTTTTCCCGAAAATCCATCCCGAGTTTTCTAATTTTCTGATATAGAAGGATACTGTAACTTTTTGTAAGCCTTATAGGTAAGATGACATCTCATTGTTGGTACTCTACTCCCTCTTGCAGTACTTTGTCAACGTTCGTTCAAATTGAGGAGAATCGAATTATAGCATAAGTCTATGAGTTCGGAGGTCAAATGCGCTACCGCTAAACTTTGAAATAGCGATATTTTCTCGAACCATCTCTTGTCACTATTGACACTTATAGAAAACGCCGATGGGCAGTATAAACAACAGAGTTTTTTCTGGTGGCTTCCGCAAACTTACCGTATAAAATTGACTCATTTTTTTTACAATGGCAAAAAGCAAACCTTAAGTAACTCAGCGATTTCTGGTGGAATCGGGCACTGAACGTTTTGTTGCTTACGGAAGAGTCTAAACAGCAAAAGAGAATGATGAACGAATAAGAAAAACAACTTGATGACTTACAACTTAATCGCATGAGAAGCTTCCCGACTAAAAACCTTATTCATTGGATTTAATTGAAGACAATTGATGAGTTACATTAAACTCAAAAGATAAAATGACTAGATCAGTGATCGATTACTACAACGCATGAAACAACGCTATGATCATCACTGATATGAGGCATTACGTTGCTTTTGCATTCCTCCTATAAAAATGTGGTGTTCAAAACAGTTCAAAAACACTCTATACTAGTACTGAGGAGGTCCAGGTAGTGAGTCTCAAAAAATCCACTATCATTCTATTACTGTTATTCTGGATTCTTTTGAGATTGTCTGTGTAGACTATGCGTAGTTCATTAAGGAGATGTGATTTCATATAGAAGCCTATAAATTGTACGGATAGAAATCATATGAAGGGCTTCTGACAGGCTAATTTCAACAAAGAGAAGCCTTGTATCCACTACGAAAGTTAACAGATAACTCGCCGAAGTATGGAACATAAGAAGAGCAGAGTGATCAGTCATCTCATGATTTGATGAACAAAATCACAATTTGATCAACTTTACAATCAATCAATAACTTCGTTACAGTATCACCACGTCTTTTTAGTCGAATAGAACTTACTTATCGAAAAATATTCCTGTACGTATCGCATTCGCTACCGATTTAAATTTCGGTTTCTCTCGTTTCTTACCGGCATTCTGTCGAGTGAACGTTGCCGCTAACCATTCTCGAACCTACAAGAGTATTTCAGAAGTTTTCTAATGCTTCGAGTTTTCTCATCGGCTATATTTATTTATAGCGACAAAATATATTATTGGTAAAGAAAATCTTCTTTTAGGTAAAAGACAAACTGTGGTTGAGTTCTTCAGAGACTCTAGTTCGATCGCGATGGCTATTTTTATTTATTTATTTATTTATTTATAGAAAAATAAGCCGCTTTAAGCCACTTGCTTCATCGGGGACGGTTTCCGGGGTAACTTCGGCCAAATCATCATCTTCATCGCAAATGCGCCTGTAATCACTAGCTATAAATAAAATCTAATGACATAATAGAAACGAATCATCATAGTTCAATCTCATTTGAAGCGTTTTTTTTTTCACTCAGTTTAAAAAGTTCATTCAATCAGAGAGGAATAATTTAGATCGTCATTAGAGGAATCAACGAGATCAAATTCACTAGACTGTGATGAAAAGTTCTAGTATGGAATGGCAAGAACTCATTAAACACCCAACGAGTTTCATCTATCATCTACACCAGCCGTTCCGAGTTTGGTGAGATCACAGATATGTATTGATTAATTAGATCTGGATAGTGCTACATGAAAAATAATTACGAGGAATGTCAGTAACTCGAACCAAATAATGAGTTTCAGTTGCTCTATCTTGAGTGTCTAAGCTAAATAGTGAGTTTTAGTCACTCTATCTTAAGTAGTTTTGACTCACATAGAACCTGTGAATAAAGAAAAGCTTCCAGTATCGAATGAACAGGAATAGAACACAAAAGTGCTTCAAATTGTACACAACTATCAGATCTTTGCATATTTCAGTACTTCACTAAAATAACTAGCTAAAATTAGTTGCTATCGTTTATAGAGAATTGAATTGATCGTTTAATCGAAAGAGGAATAATGGAGATCAAATCCACTAGACTGTCATGAAGCGTTCTGTTGTGAAGAGGTAAAAATTCCTCAAACAATCACCGAGTTTCATCCATATAAGCCGTTTCAAGTACTAACGCCGCATATTCAATGTTACGTTTCAGATCCTCCAACGGTAGTTGACCGCTATTCAGTTGATGAAGGATATAGCGTAGTCTGAAATAAAACTTTTTTTTTGTCGAGGAAGAATGTTAATTTAATTATTACAGTATGATAGAACAGAAAGCTTAATCCTTACTGCACCTCTTATATGAGGTTTAATCTCATTATCAACTCATATTTCTTTCTATTTTTCATGATATCCTCTACCTGCATGAATGCTTTCTTAGCACTAATTGGTAAAAGCCGAACGTATCGCCAACGAGCATCATTGAGTCTAAACTATAGTTTGAAGAAAAAGAAGTACTAGCAGTACAATCGCAGAACATCAAAACGATACGAAACGAATGAAACGTAACGTGATCATATTTTTTAATACATAGAAAGTACAAGTTCAGGTATGACCAGTACAGTAGAAGAGTTACTGAGATGTACTGTCCGACCAGTTCTTCGACGGGTTACGGTAGATTGATTACCTTCAGAATGTTTAGCAACATGTGAAATACTGATTTGATAATGAATTTAGTCATCGCTTCGGTAGAACGCATCTATACTATCACATCTGGAATTCTTATTGAGATGACAGAAGACGTATTCATATCGTTAAACTAGGAGACGTAGTAGAGAAACAATTTCTGAAAAGAATGAGATCGAGCCTAGCAAGTCCTACTAGGCTTCCATCAATGAGCTACAGGACTACTCGTGTTCATTTGGAATAGATGTGTGCAGAAATCTTAAGATGTTCAAAAACTCTGAGCAACCTCTTCTAAGTCCTAATGAGTCTCGGATCTTTGAAAAAGCGATAAGAATTATGTCTTAATAACATAAAAGCTGTGAAAAGCGTAAGCTTATTCCGTATTCGAAATCAGTTTGGTGATTGAAGTGCTAAAAACATTAGATGTAAACAACATGAACTTTTATGACGACATTCAGTCACGAAATGGCTAATCTATCGAACGCATTAACGAGAGGAGTGCTAAAGAGTGTCGAAGAGTGTTGAGGAGTGACGAAGAGTGTGATAAGATCGCGTGTATGATGATAAGAAAAAGCTTCCTAATCATCAATTAAACGAATTATAACACAAATATTAACTCATTTCAGTATTGAGGTCTATTTGTGAGGCAGTTTTGGATCAACTACGAGTTATTAATGCACAATAGAAAATGAATAATACATGACGTTATCAAAAACGTTCGAATGTCTCATTGAGGTTAATTGAGTTTAGTTAAAACGGAGAATGTACCATATGACTCAGAAACGAAAGCGATATCATCTCGGAAAATTTCATTGCTATAGATTTGTCTCATCAGTAGAACAGTTTCCTCTTAAGTTATTCTATACGATTTCAAGAAAGGACGAAACATAACGGAAGACTGAGGAGAGGGAAAAAAAATTTCATTCACTTCATTTTTTCAATGTAATGATCCCTCCGGCATTTCTAATGTGAGGAGAAGAAAACGAAATCTCTCAACGTAGACGGTAGAAAACTGAAAAACAAAAGAAAGCCGAAAGCGAGTTCTTGGTTTTTTCTTGACAAAGAAAAGAAAAATGACTTAAGACTCAGTTGGAAATTTTCATGAAATATTTGAATCAGCGAGGAAATAATCATGACGGTCGCCAAAATTATAACTGACTATTTTTGGCATTAGACGATGTTGCCAAGCAACCGACTGATAATCTTCTCAGCTTATCTCATCGAATATTTAGGAGAGTTCTCAAGTCTTCCGCTTGATGAAAAATAACGAGGATGAAAAAAAAAAGAGAAGACGAAGCAGAAAACGACGTCATAATCGATTTATGAAAACGATTTCGTCTTATTTATCTATTTTAATCTCTTCACTATGAAGATGAAGAGAAGAGGAAAAGAGAAATGAAAGAAAAAAAAACTAAACTCATTTAAGACCTCAACGAAAGAGTGACACTAGTCTCTGAATAGCTTATAACGTTATAATTAGCTCCATTCACATTCCTCAATTGTTAATTTTTTCCGAATAGAGTGATGTACCCTCAAATTAAGCACACTTTCAGATTTTATGACTCAGGATATTTATGTGCACTAGCTTCATCTACCTTTATGAGGCCATTCATTCGCTTTCCATAATGATATAGCGGGTGAGTTTGAATGAGTGTGGTTCAGATAACGAGAGGATCATTCTGTTGTCATGTAAATGCTGATTATCTTCCATTGTTTCGACACAAATCCATCGACACCTAAGCGATTGGAAGACTCAGTTGATGTGAAGCCGAACTCCGAACAGCCTACGGTACGGTACTCTACAAGCTCGCATTTCATTGTGGGCCTTCTTATCACTCTGAAACACGACCTCAATAAGAAGATGAAACTCATTTCCACGTATTTGTTTCGATTAGAAGGCAATCATTACTTGAAAACGAGATGCGTTGATAATCCTCAGGACGACTGCTTCAATAATATCAAGACTGAACAGTAGAGAATCGCAAGAGTTCAAATAACTCGTCACTTAGTAGAGGAAGTATAACGTCATTCAATCCATCAAAAAAAAGAAACATACAGTGAGTCGATGAAATAAGAAGAAATCAGATGAGGGAAAGAGCTGAAACTCAATAGAACTAAAATGGACTGCGTGGAAATTACTTCTCGATTTGTATCAGACTGAATTCTTCAACATTATCCGAAGAAGTAGTACCGATTTTTTCCTCTAATGTCCTCATTGATGTTGAGTTCAACGCAAAATTTGGAACCTCAGCTGGATTCGAACATGCATCTACAGATGTTCGGTGGGAGCTGATAAGATATCCACTGAGCCACTATTCACTGAAGCATTGAGTGATCGCCAGTGAGGGACACGGTAGTGCAATCGATTAACACAACAGTTTTTCTGTTAAGTTTTATAGCCACTCGTTTTTCATAGTTTTTTTTTTCCCAAATCTTATCAATATTAACAGGCTTCAAAGCTATCGTGACGTTTTGCCTAAACAAACAACTAGACGTATAAGAAAACAAATCAACAAACATGGTAAAAACAGAGGAATAAGGAATAAGCTAAGGAGGGAAAAAAGATCAAACTGAAGGGTAAAGTTAACTACCCATAAAATCTTATCAGCTATGTATCACTGATAAAAAATAATCACCAATAAAGCAATTTCATCGATTTACCAAGCATTGATTTACGAAATGATTGAGAATTTTAATAACTCTAAGCATTCATATTGATTTGAAAAAAATTTTCTCATTGTGACTCATTTTGAGTGAGAATTATCCTTTCACAAGAGCTCCTAAAAACTACATCTCCTACGATTACACTGAATCAGATAACGTATTAAGATTCCTGATCGAATTGAAAGAAACACTCATTTCCCTCTCAACCTCCTTCTCCCTTATTTCTGCCTAATTATCAATTGTTTTTTATAAATTCTATCCTCATTTCTACTTACAACTCTATAGTGTCAAGTGCAGCTGTGCTGTCGAATTGTGGTTCGTTTGAATCCGATCTTCGCCTTATTGACACCTGACGTTTTGCCGAATTCACTGAAAAACTTGGAGTTTTAATGACATTCAAAACAGCTGGAATCATACGAGTGACTTTTTCTGGAGGTTAGTGAAACACTGAGTTCTTTTTTGAGGCTAAAAGTCACACTATTCAATTGAAACCATAGTAATAACTTCTGATGATATGATATTATGTAAATGTTATCAGTTGTAGTTGTGACTCGTAGATAATCATATGATAAGCATTGATGATTTTATTTATCGTTGAGTGACGTGCCACGCATTTATTATCATCATGACTGAGGTGATGAAGCGTAAGTGAATGAATGTGAGGTGAGTAATCAGTCTGCACATTGACTTCGAATGAATGAACTTTATTGAATGAAAATTGTTTTTCAGCTTAGATTATCCATATATGAAGCCAAGCGATAGTAGTTTCTATCGATGCTAGGCTAAGCTTGTCTCGGGTTGCATTTGAACTACAAAGCACTGTGGCATCTCCGACTTGGTGCGCTACGTGGCACCAGCCCAACTTGTTATGGATACTGCAATACGTTTGTTATAGCTAAACATAGTTTTTTCCCTCTAAACACAAAAATATTTTATAGCAGTACTGTAACCAATGTATTTCTGGCATAGTTTTGGAGGAAAATGCATTATGAGGGCCGCCAAAACTCGAGCGACCTCGGCATTTTTTTGAGGATAGTTCACATCTTTGACTCATGAATCCTATAAGAAGAACATCTGGATTTCATTATTTCCAAATCGAATCAGTTCTCACTGACTAGAAATAACATATGGAATACATTTTGTATAGATTTAATGTTATAAAGATGATCTATTTTTTTTTGCAATGAGTTCCTCTACAGTATTTTGATCTTAAGAGGTTTATTAATAGTAACTAAAACGAGCATGTAAGAAATAGGAGAAAAACGAAGACGCTATAAGAAATTATCGATAATATCTGCTTAAGCAACATGTCAAGCTAATTCTATCTGTAATATCCCTCATAATGCTGAGTTAATCGCAAAACTTAAAGCCTCAGACAGGATTCGAACCTACATTTATAAATGCCCGCTTTCTTGTGTTAACCGTTATTACACAGAGAGTTATGCCGTAATTATCAGCTTAACTGGATGATGCAGTACTGATATCGACTCATCCGTTAACGAGTGAATGCTGATAAAATATCCACTTAAAATAGGGGAACAACTGAGATGGTCGCAGATAGAGAGCTTCGATAGTGCAGTTGGTTAGTACAATAGATCGGACATCTGTAGATTGAGATTCAAGTCCTGCCTGAGGTTCCAGATAATGTGATTGACTCAGCATTGGTAGGTATATTAAAACGAAAGCATTATAACCTAATATATTAGAGATAAGATAGATAATTGTTGGCATTGATCAATCCCTTGTGGTGGTATGCGCCCCAGCATTCATGTTCAACGTGATATCGTGGAGGTGGTTGAATGCGTCCCTGGTCTATACATGACTTGAGTTGACCACTCTTCACCAAGTCAGTGCCAGTTATCTTACCCAGACTCCTCTGGTACCAATTTACCGACCCCGGAGGGATGGCGGGCTTGGTTGGCCTGGGGGTCGGCCGCGAACTGATTCGGGCCGGCGTGTCACGGCGGCACCTCCACCACTGAGCCACTGCGCCCCATATATTAAATAGAAAGTAAAAATACCTATGAAATTTTACTCCTCTTCAAGGTTAATTATGAAAGACTAATAATAACCCTTTACTTTATTTGACATATTAACATTAAGTGTCTTTCGTTATTTTATAATTACCGTAATGTTTCCAAATAATTTGTCACTGAAT
>KN716291.1:122004-138329 GCA_000816705.1 Dictyocaulus viviparus | reverse complement strand
CCACGTAATGAAGGTTGTATTGGCACTCTTGACATTTGTTATGTTCCCTCACCTCATAACAATTGAAGAAACAACTCGTCTGAATACGAGTTTTTTCAAGGTTTCTAACATTCACGGACAACATTATGTACTTCTACATCTGTCTACGGTTCTCCTTTATAGAAGAATACCGAACCGAGTACTCGTCAGATTACGTAGCATGACCTCAGATGGTGAACAGAGGATGAATCGTGGACTAATAGCGACCTTGTACATGTCTCAAGACGCGGGTGGATTTAGAGGATTCACTTCCTTATTTTGCTGTACTGGTGGTCTCATATTTTCTGTATGCACATAGGTTCATCCATGTATACGTGCCTACTTGTGCTCAGGTGTATACGGGTTGTGTCCTGCCTGTGAATTCGGCCAAAAGCCTGCAATCGAACGAATAGGAAGTACGTAAAAGGCGGCTAGATTTTGTCTGCAACAGATAAGCTCCAGTCCACCATTAAAATTGTCTAACAAGCTTCTCATTAATAAACAATTTTCAACGCGTGCAGAACAGCACTGCAAGCTAATCGTGAGAACGATCGAAAAAAACAGTAGGAGAAATGAGATTCATTGCCTTAAGCACGCAAGAGCCTCTGGTACGGCGGCGTCGGGTAGGATAATACGAAGAGGCTGCTTAAATTTCATAGCCAAACTAGGATGCCTAAACATGAAAAGATTAAGGTGACGATATGTACATACAACGCACCAACGCTTGGATCAGAGTCTTCTATAGAAGAGTTACTGGTTTATGTTTAAAAAATATGATCCTCAATCTCCGCCCACTACACAGTCACTGAACGTAAACCTTCTCATCGATTACATTCTGCTCGTTATTCTTTATTCTTTCATTCTAGTACCGTCGTCTATCCCTTCTACATTGTCATATGATACTCAGCCGTCAATCGTCAGTACCAATGGCAGCACATCTCTTATCGTAAAGGAATTTACTACTCAACCAAAGCACGTCAACATCAGCAGGAGTCGCATATCCCAGCTGACAAAGCATAACATTAACCTCAACTAATCACTCTTAACTTTATTGTGACTTCTACTTCTTAAACGATTTATCGAAAAAAAAAAGAAAGCTGATATCTACGACACCGTTTACTTACTGAGGAAAAATTAGCAGTGTTATTTTCCTCATCTTACTGATGAAATACCGTACTTTCAAATCTGCAATGAAGAATTCTTTCTCGTTAGAGTTGAGGAATGCGAAATTGAGGATTTGCACTTTGTCGACTTCGTCATACGGTAAATGATGAGATGTTTTGCGATAAGTTTTTATCCAACATAATCAGATTGATGTTGAATATTTACATAAAAAATTTACATAATCTGTTTTCTATGAAAAAAACTATGTGGAGTAACAATGGATACTGTAGGCGTACGGAAGCCGATGGTCTAATTTCTTGTTTGAAACAAATTGATACCCTCAAGCGATATTCGTTAGGATCTTTACATTCTTCATAATGGCATATATATATATAGCTGACTTTAAGAACTCCTTTGAGAACTGACTGATGAATATTGAGGTAATAGTATTTGGGTAACTCATGTCACTATTCTGTATAAATTTGTAATATGCCAATCCTATGATCCTTAATAGATACGGAAGAATGATCATCCTGAACGAATGTTCCTCATTGGATTTTCAACGAATAAAAACCGGCTATGTATTCGACGTGCTAATTATCATAAATATTACTAAATGCGACATATTTCGCACTCAATTTACATTCACTAATGGATGAAATTACTAGTTGGCTTATGGTGAGGAGTTAAACTCACCGTCACATGGACTACCTCAGTGACCTCTTCCTTGTACGTCTCAAATACCATCGGGTTGAAAAGAAGAGAAACTTTCAAATCTTGATCAAATAAAAGTCGAGGAGGAAAACTCTGCTCCTCAATCCACAAGCTAGATAGAATTTAAGCTGAGTTCGGATAGTGATGTTGATAGTAAGTAGTTCACAGCTGGGCCAGACGACCTCACGGAAGGAAAAAAATCGATAATAGTCCGAAGAGTTCGTTTTTTTCTCAAAAATCTTATTTGTATTGTAATTTTGATTACAATGTTTAAATGGTGCGCGATAAAACACTCTTACATTTTTCGAAAGTTTCAAATTCAAAAAAAGACCTCTCATGATGAAAAATTGAGGAACAAGAGAGAAGGAAATTCGAGGTTGTCCTGAAGTGGACAGAAGAAATACTGTGTTATCGTTCAAGAAGAAAATGCATCTAGTTGATGACCTTACAATGGCACACTATTTCTTCTACGACTAAGGTTGATGCAGTGTTGATTGGTTGAGTAACAGATACATGAGGTGTGAACAAAGTTTCTCCCTCAATGAAATGTTCTCAATCTGAAACGATTTGTACTAGCTAAGCAACTGTGCGGATTGTAAAATTCTGAAGATTCCGGAAACAGGAGCAATCGTTCCAATACAGAATTTTTCTCATATGCAAAAAAGACTGCTGTTGATTTTCAGCATATGCGTTATTTCCGAGCACAGAAATTATTGCTATTATGCAAATTACGATATGATTGAGGGCCACGGATAAGGTCACAGATTGCGACAGTTTCATTAAGAAGAAGTTCGTGGTAATCAAATAACGAAGGGCTGACAATTGAGGGATTTTGAGTCAATTCTGTCTAGCGTTAATAAGATAGGAACGAATCGACGAACGTTACTTGAGGAAAAGCTGATCACTGTTGAAATAATATATTTGAAAAAAAAACTGTTGCTTACGTCACGTCTAATTGTAATTTTCGATCTCTCACTATTCAGAATCGATCGATAAACAAAACATCTGTTACATGGCAGTACAAAAAAACATTCTTTTTTTTAATTTAATGAGTTGAAAAAAAATAAAATAAATGTAATTAATATAAACTTATTCTTATTAAAACTGTGCTTTGAGTATGAAACATATTGATAGATGAGTAACGGAGTTTTTTTGATGAGGAAAAAAATTTAGCTTTTCACCAATCAATTAGCTAGAGACATCACAGAAATGTTAGTTTAACGATTTGACTCATTGAGGTAGATCTTATAATGCTCAGAGAAAAGTCGGCAAAAACAATTCAAAAAATAAGAGGCTATTCATTCGTTTCTTTTAAAAATTCACTTCATAGATATCGATCGCATTTGAGTCAAATTCTGTTTTCTCTCACATTTTGAGGATAACGACATCAGCATAAATGCTATCGGCAAGAAAAAAAACCGTGAGCACTTTATAAATTGATGTGAATATTCTGTAAGGTATCATATTTAGTAGACTTTCAATAGCGTTGAAGTTACTTGCTTTCAATTTTAACACTCATTTTTCACTCCTCCTGAGGTTGGTTTCTTCCTTGTGAATATCTATTTGTTACACATTAGCCTCAATCTGTTCATCAATTAGCTTTCAAATACATGAAATATCTAAAGAAAAAACGTGTTTATTGATATCAGTTTTGACCTACCATTTGAATATTTACAATTATATAAATGATATAATTAGTGGAGGTGCTTTGAAGTATGGAAGCAGTCTGATCTTTGACTCTTGGACCACAATGACTTCAAGAGACCAGTCTGATGCCAAATCAGAGTTATTTAGTGTTTCAGATTATTCTGTTATCAAATCATCAGCTTGTGAAAGAGGCTTGATTGGCATCGGACTGAACTCTGACCTATGTAACAAGTGCTTACTTTATAATCTTGCCATTTCCTAATGAGCCATCGATTTCATGACATAGTGGTGACAACCTCCATCACTCCTCATCCATTACCACTCCGATAAAACAAAACGGAAAACCTCTCTAGCTTTTACATCCGATTTTCGATCTACCTTCTATCCACACCTCATTCTCTTTTCACTTCCTCTTGAGAGAGAACTCCTTGACTTCATTCTCACACACACACACTCACCGCTTTGTATCTCTATCCATAAGACTCCATATCTTTGTAATGGTTTGTAGTCTTTTTATTGTAATGAATAAAGATTTAATAGTCCAAGTATGAGGTGCAATTACCTATGTTTGAGATAAACTTTAGGGCTATCGAACCCCGAGGCTAAATGCATCAGTAATATTGGCAGTTGAAACAGATTTTTTCTTGTTGCATAAGTGATTTTCTATGTGAATTCCAAATAACATATTTAAATACACGAGCCTCATTTCAATTTCAATTCGATTTGTTGGTTCTATTTAGTACTGAAAATTTTCACCTAGCACTGAAAAGCTGTCAAGATGATGATACTGATTTTTCCGATATACAAAATCTTATCGAGAAACTACATATCCTCTTCTGTTGCTAATAATAACCTCGTTTTTTTTTTGATCCTATTGATTTTTATCTATTGGTAGATGGTAGCGCAGTGGTGGTGGTGGTGGTGGTGGTGGTTTGACGGTTACACGCAGGTTCAAGCACGTTCGCGGCCGCCACCATAGCCTACCAAACCCGTCATCCCTCCGACGTCAACAAATTGGTACTAGAGTAATCTGGGTAAGATAACTAGCCCTGATTTAATGAAGAGTGATTAGCTTGAGTCACTGTGTGGTCCAAGCTTGCACTCAACCACCTCCACGATATCACGTGAACCACGAATGCGTATGCACATTTCGCCTCAAGGTATTGGTCTACACCAAAGCTTCTCCTATAGTGATCATTTTAATTGAATATTTTTAATTTTAATTTTTAAATAATAATAATTTAAGTGAAAAAAAAATCAAAAGCGATTCCTTAACATTCACAACTTCCAATAATTTGCTATTTATTTTTGCATTTAATTATAAAAAACATTGTAAAATAAATTTTTTTAATAAGCTGATACAAAATTTTTTAATCACCTTTGATGTTTCTTTTTTTCTCGTTAACAACGATTTTTTAAAAGTTTTATAAAATATGCATAAATATAAATACTATAAATATACAATGAACTATAAAGATGTAAATAAATATATAATTATATTTATATTTATGTTTACATTTATATTTATGTTTATATTTGTAAATCAATAAAAAAAAAATCTCACAATAATGTCAGCATGTTGCTATAATTACGAAGTATTTCGATTATCATTAAGAAGTGCGACACTTTAAAGCTGTAAATTTGTAACTAGTTAGGAGTTAGTAAATAACTCATCACTGTTTGAGTTAAGGTAAACATAGTAAATAACTCATCACTGTTTGAGTTAAGGTAAACAACATTCACTACTGTTAGCTATGGTTATACGTTTATCTATTCCTTTACCCTCATAAACCTCACTAAGTTTTCAGTTTATAACGATAACGTTGAAGCATTTCACATAGTTTTTAGCAATGAGACATGTCAATTACGTTCGCGTTTTACCTCATTGCTTACGAAATGTTTATAAACAAAAAACTAGTGAAAACATAACATTATTCAAAATACTATCATAGAAAATCGAGACTTTTCAATCGATAAAAACGTGTTTGATCTTTGAGCAGCAGAGGAAAACATCTTCTAGCTTGTTTTTTTTTTTGACCTCAAAATCTTTACTATATAGAGAAAATTAACTAGGAGAGCGAAAGAAAACGAGGTAGTTCAGAGCGTGTTTGATGTGATGAGGTTGACCGACAACGAATATTGACGAAAAGCTTTCTAATATAGCCCTCACTCATACACAATCCTACGATATTGAAGTGGCCATAAATACTGAGTAGATTGAGAAGTCCGTGCTTTCATCAATTTGGACGTCGAGTAAATTTCGAGTTTCCCCTAAGGATTCCTCAGTGAGTAAATAAAACGTCATAGAAAACATGAACGAACAAAAATATGCATTTGCATTTCACCGATACACGTTGTTTTTCCCTCTACGTTTATTTCCTCTCCCTCAATCTGCTCGTCATTACACATGTTTATGTTGATCGTCTATGAAATGTTTAGCTGAATAGTGTTTGAATGGTGTTTACAATAAGGAAAAATCATGACGCTAACAACAATAAATATATCCACGCTAGTCTGAAATTAGTCTGAGTCACTCAAAAATCTCACTTCCTCAACACAGACCTCAATCACTCAGAGTTTTACAATTTCATAGTGGTGATTTCTTAATAGCACTTATCCCTTAACCGTTCACTATCACTATATCGGCATTTTAACTCAAGCTGATAACTGCTTAACTGATTTCTTCACAAGTACTATTAAAGCTAACAACCAATTGTCTTGCCTCAGTGAGGTTTAGAGTAATTAATACCTCATTATCAGCGAAGTAAAACTAATAATACTGCCGATAATCAAATTTCACTCGTATAAGGTCTCCTTCTAGTTCAGACACACCAATTTCAAAAGTAAATGTATAGAGTAATGACAAAATTAGTTACTTCCTTGAACTTTCATTGTTACGAGTTGGCTACGATGTCGTTCTAAACTCAAAAAACTCTCGCCTTAATAGATCATAAAGAACTCATAAGGATCCTCAATGTCTTGAATAGATAACGGCTTGATAATACAAGTTTCTATGACCTTCGGCCTTTGAGGATGTCAATGACATCATTAGCTGTTCGACAAAACTGATCTTCTGTTCATGCTGGAACATTTTTAACTACGGTATTACTAAAAGAGATCGTCAGCTTCATAGAATGTGGTAAAGTTTTTCTCGAGTAGATCATGATATTTCCTTGTCGTATATTATGACTCATCTGGAGTAATATGAAGAGCAAGAGTGATGTCAATCTGTTGGTTACATTGTGAAGAAAAAAAATCAATATTTTTTATTGTTAAAAGGAAAAAATACGAGTGATAACGTTGAACGGATGTCAAATTATACATTGAGGTAAATGTTCATATATCTTATAAAGTATTTTTTAAAGTAAAAATTTATAATAATATCAATGTTAATAAACGTGGCAAAATTATGCTAATCAATAATTAGCTTTGTCTCTTTGTCAACACCAAATCGAGTTTTGTTCTGTTCGAACAGCTCGGTGAGTGCCTCACAGTAGCGTTCATGAAGTCGATTGACCTCTTCATCGGTTACCTCAGACGCTTTTGTTACCGGAATTGGTGCTCCAACAACTGTGTTGACTGGACGTCGATGTGGCATAAAACCAAAATTCAACTAAAAAATGATTTCATCACAGTTTTACTCAATTTGGTTTGAATTAATCGTTGAGGTAACTTGACCTCATTAAGTTTCATAGAGAATAAAACAAAATGTCATTGCCATTGACATTGATCTGCACTGCACTATTATCTAAGCAATTTGAAATTTGCGTCATGTAAAATTCTTTAGGTATTCGTCAAGCGCTTAGAAGTGTTAAAAACTCAAAGTAGAGGAAGGAGGAGTGAGTGCTGAACTAGAATAGAATCATGCTTTTGCATAAGTATCCTCAAAATTTTTAATATAGTAGTTGTATAATGCTCTATACAATGAAATAATTTTGTAAACGCTCACTTGAAATAGACCTCTTCCGTAGAAAAGCGGTAACGAGATGCCAGTTAACTTTTTAAACCACGTTTGAAAACGGCGCATAAGCGATCCTTTTGGATTTCTTACCTCAAATACTAAGTTAAATTTCGATACGACGAGTTCATCTTTAAGGGTTTCTAAAGACTCACTTGGTCAAAAAGATCGTTTTCACCGAAAGAGTAAACGGGAACGAGTGATGCTCCAGAACGAAGTGCTTCTTTTATAAATCCTTTTCTTGAAAGCAGTGTTAATCTGTGCATATTCGGATGAGCATCTAGAGCTTCTTCAGCACCACCTGAAATTTCTACACAATATCAATGGAGTGAATTTGAGTGCATCCAGAGGTTCATGTTACATGATTCCTAACATTTTCATGAGTGTAATCACTACCAATTGAAGTGCAGTGACAAGCCACCGTGTAACAAGGAAAAGCTGTAATATCAAGGTTATCATATCATACAAATGGAGATTGTCTTCACCTACAACAATTACAACAGCACGACCTTTCTCCTTTCCAGCAAGGGCGCTCCGTATGCTTTCCTTCGAGCAGTCAATAAATCCAGCAAGTAGAAGCATTTCTCTTCTGTGAAAGCCGTATTCAAATTTTTATATGACCTATTGAAAGGGGATCGAAGGTCAGTTACCGTATCATGATTTTGAAATTCGACACCAGCGTGCATACAAGAAATTGCAGATCAGGAAACTGAATAGTTCAGCATTAAAATGTATCCCTCAATAACTTAATGAGGCACTAAGCATGTGAGTTTTAAACGGTCGAGTTAAATAGAAAATGCTTAGCGTTATAGTTAAAAAAAGAAAAGATTAAAAAACCTATTACCCACACGAGTTACGTACCATTTTACTTTTATCGTTTCCTTCTGTAGCGAAATTTGCATAAACTGCCATACAAATAATTCCATGTGGATGACATCCAACGATGTAGTTCTGAAACGATAAACTTTGCATTGAGATAGAATTAAGGTAGATCAACAAAAAAGTTAGAAAATGTGGTGATTTTTTTTCATAGAGATCGATTCACAAGCTGCAATGAGTTAGACAACTAACTCGATCGGGCGGTAAGTCACATGTTTTGTGAAGAGTGATTGGAAAGTACTTGGCAAACCATTTCTGTATTCGCCATCTTAAATTGATATCAATTAATTTCTTATATGAACTTTTCGGTAAGAAGAAATTCGTATTACGGTAATTGAAATCTACAGTAGGAAACGAAACTAAGACTGAGGAAGTACCTCTAAATGATTACTCACTTTTGCATCCATGTTTTCTGATAGCCACCGTTTCTAGATGATTCACGGTCATAGAGATACCATAGCCAATAAATGAATAAAATGTGCCATTGTAGTGTGATGAACTTGAAAAAAAAATTTGATTGAAAATCAAGATAAGATAAGATAAGCTTTGGCGCTGATCAATCCCTTGGGTCGGAATACGCCTAAGCAGTCGTGTTTAACGTGATATCGTTGAGGTGGTTGAATGCGAGCCTCGTCTATACAGTGACTTGAGTTCAAATCTCTTCACCAAGTCAGTGCTATTATCTTATCCAGTTATCTTTCTCTGATACCAATTTATCAACCACGGATAGATGGTGGGCTTGGTTGGCCTGTAAGTGATCGCGAACTGATTCGAACTTATGTGTCACTATTACACCTCCACCACTGCGTCATCAATTGAAAATTAATGGATCGATATTGACATAATTGAATAACAAGCGATACAGTTCTATTGAAGCTAATAATCCCTCAGAGGGTTGAGTATTTGATAAACTTACTAGAATGAATGGTAACATCATACAGATGAACGTGAATGGAAATGTTAGCACAAGATTCATCAATACACCAAATGATTGAAGATGACGATACCATGGTTCAAAAACTGGCGAAAAGTCGATGCCGACAAACCTCATCTCGTTCACAATTAGACCTATTCGTTTCCTCCTAAGTTCTTTACACTCAGCAGCTTTACTACATTAAGAAGCGTTTGAAGTTACAATAAGCAATTGATTGGATGTGATAAGAAAACTGATGGTGAACAAAGCTACCAATGTGTAAAAGCTTAAGACATGAACTATTTCTAGAAACAATAAAAAATAACGAGCCGGATATTACTCAATGTTAATATGAAGAATAACTCATTAAGTCTAAGAGGTATAAATAAGGTCAATCGATTGATTTCAGTAATTTCAGCCATACAACGGTACAATTAAACAGAAAAACAAATGTTTTGGTTTTTGTATTAATAAAATAAACAAACAATAGGAGAAGCAAAACGATCTAGAATAATTCAGATCGTCGAGTTTGTCGATGATCAAACGATTCGACGAGTTTATCAAATCGATTCCGTCCTGAAATGCATATGATCTTCTACTTCACTGATTTCGTATAGTTAACGAATTCATACCCTCCAGCAATAAAGAATTTTCTTAAGTAAATAGTTGCTGATTAAATTAGATGCTCAGAAACATTTCTAAGCTTTTGACAACATTCAATGAACAGCGATAACCATCATCATGCGGTCAACGACAGAACCAATCAATTTTTCCTTCACTACCTCCAATAATGGCAATCCTCTCGACAAAAAAAAAACAACTCATGTAGGGACTAGTTCACTTCTACATGAAAACTTAAAAATATATTTCATTTGAATGATCTACTAAAATTAATCGATAAAATTACACATGAAGTCTTATAAACACTTACAGAACTAAGTAAATTCGTCGATAGAAAAGTACTCAAGAAGACTGAGGAATAAGGTTGTACTGAAGAAGTTTAATGCTTCCAAGCTTTTGATTACTTTTGTAGAAGTGGAAATCATCCCGAAAACAACATCACTTACGATCTCTCTGGACGTTTGAGATCGAAAAGACGTGGTCTAGTACTAGCGTTGACAATCCTCAACGTCTATACTTCAATCTCAGAATATGACGAAGATCATATGGAAGTAACTTGGAGGAGTTCTACAGAGAAGATCACACATTCAACAAGGTCACTATTGGCGATTTTAATACTAAGATTAGCTGTGGAAGAATGCCCCAAGAACGTCACATTAGAACCTATGGATTCGGATGGAACGAACGAAGAGAGAAGCCGTCAGAGGGAGAGAGATCCTATCAGAATTTATCATGACGAACACGATGATCCGTGATACAACTTCATAAGCTGTTGTCGTCAGTGAGGGCTGGAGAGATGGAGGGCTTAATGCCTCCTAATGCTAAGTACAACGCGTTACTTATGAAAACGCAATGTTCCAAGACAATAAAAAACTATCAAAATTATGTAACTATACAAAAACGTAAATTTTAACGACACTGCGATTTACCGCTTGATCTGTTTTCTATTTGTCGCCCATAAGTTCTTAAAGGAGTCATTCTAACAAAAAATGATAAAACATTAGACGAAAAACAAACATGTAAACAAGCAACAATTTGAAAATTCTTAAGCACAACGGACCGATTTTCAATGGTCAACGGAGCAAGGCTCATTCAAGTACCATCAGAATACAAAATATCAAATCGTCATATTAACCTTGATTTTGAAAAATCTTTCAACTTTGACTAGATAGAGAAATGGTGATGGAAGCATTAACAAATAAAACGTTTTTCACTCCATACCTCGAGATCTTTTGTGAGTTATGCATAAATTAGACGATCGATAACCCTTCGTTCTATAGCGCTATCATCATTAATGAAAAAATCATCAAGCTATCTCTGAGTCGTTAAGACAATATGATGCACCAGAGCTTAGCAAAACGATGCGAGCGGCCACGAAAGCATAGACTAACACTGATGTGGTGAAGAAGATACAGATCACGGAACTTCGAACCGCCATTTTCAAGCTGTGGTTCCTCGTGCTTCAATGTATGCCTCAAGGTATCAACTTGGGTTTCACTATGGCTTGATGTAAAGTCACTGAACGTGTAGAGAAGATAAGATAGGCTTTGGCGTTGATCATTCCCTTGTAGCGAAATGCGGCTACGCCTTCATGTTTAACTCGATATCAAGGAGGTGATTGAGTGCAAATGGTATCATATCATACATATCATTTCCTTATCATAAATATCATACGAATATTTATCATCATATGGTTTCATAAATATCTCTGTTAAGTGATGAAGGTGTTTGGCTGGCGGATTTGTCAGTTACCTGATCTTTCGAGGCTCTGAGGAAGGCGAAACCGCCGAAACGTCAGCCATTTCAATACACTGCTTTTAAAAAACCTCGTGTTTGCTCAAGAGAAAAATAATAAACTATTTATTTATTTATTTATTGAATGCCGAGGTTAATAGATAGCTGATCTTGGAAATTTCTACTAGTAATACTTATTTTAAAAACATATATTTACTACAAGCAAATAAAAATCACGAATTTGTAAACATATTTGTTTTGGGTTTTAGTAAACAACACAAGCAATGACTATTGTTATGTCCAATAGATAAGAGGAGTTTCTTCACCGTTATCGGAAACAGACGAACTCTGTTGTTGTTGTTTTTCTTGTTGTTGTTGTTGTCGTGATTGTTGGTGTCGCCCTACAACATAACGGACGTAGACAATTGTTGCAAGTACAGCTAGCGACGGTAGGAAAACGATAAGAACATCTGCGCTGGACGTATTGCGTATTGTCGACGTGTTTGTCGCACGTTTGGCCATCTGAATGCATTCGTGACGTTTCAATAAATGAATATAAGATGAATATGAGTTTCTAATGGTTTCTGGAACAAAATAAGTTGCCGCAATGATACTGAGTCAACCGCAAAACTTGAAACCTTAGGGAGGACTCGATCCAACCTTTACCAGATGTCCGATCTGTTGTGCTAACTGAACACCAAGGACACCAAGGACCTCGCTCGACAAGATACTCAATGTTCAACTTATTCTAGCTAGATGTCTTATCAACACTAGCCCGCTAACAGCTACGATCCATTGAATCGATATCGGCATTGCATCCAGTTAAGTTGATAGGCATGGAATGGAATCCATGGAAAAAAAAAATAATCCGATGTATAATCTCGCGGCTGAGATTGCAAGTTCCGCAATTGACTCAACACAATTAGGAATAGAAGAACTAATTTATTTGAACTAACCGTTGGATTTTCTCGATACAGCAGCTGATCAAATCGTTTAAGCTTTTTCCAATAATCGATGACATCATGCTCGTAATGACTCGTCATGTGAGGTAGTGAATGATTGTATATATTCACATCAATATACATGTAGTTATCGAGTTTTGCTTGAAGTGGACTCCAATCTGAGACCATATAAATTTTGACCGTTTTTTTTTTGCTTTATTACTTTGATTTTCCTTTTATTTTATTTTGAATAGCAACCCAGACGATGGTTCACCGACCCAAAGTGGCTGAGAGGTGTTCCTAGGATTTCAATTCAGACATGAATACATATCCAGGGGTAAAAGTACCAAGAATCGCCACCGTCTTTATGAAATAAAGTTGTAAGGAAGCACATCTCTCTGATCTATAAAGGCCTGTGATGAAGATCATGATAACGCCTCAACATGGTACCTCTGAGGAATTCAAAGAACTGAAGCTGCACCAGCAAAACATTGTCGGGCCAGTGTCAGAATGTATACGAGGTTTTTTTTCAAAGTACCAAATAGTTCTAATGATCACAGCTTTCTTATATGTTAGTGCTCTACCATAACAAATCTACCGTATCCAATTGAATAATTAGCTTTGTATGTAATTGATTCCTGTACTGTAACTGTAACTGATGTTCTAATACGACCTCAAAAGAAAAGAACCGAAGTGAAAAAAAAACGAACCTCTTTGAGGTTTACCAGTTTTTATGAAGTTAATAAAATATCTTGGATAGATTTTAGCTAGTAGATTTTCATTTCGATCGCATTTAAACGGATGCACACCCATGATATAATACAGATCATCAGTATGAAAAGGATGATGAGGATTGCGGTAAGAGTACAAGTATACCTCAATAGAAATGATTAATTTTGTTTCTTTTGTAATAATTTCATTTATTTTCTATAAATTATAATAGAGTTTTGTTCTTATAACTCAGTCAGGAGTTGAGTGTCCAAGTATTGTGATTCCCTCGGTAGCATTGTGGACCAGCTTTTTGAGTTCATTAACGATTTTTGCTAGCACCTTTGTAATGTATGTCTTATATTGAATACTCCCTCAAGTAATCTTTGCTTTATCACTCAAATTATACGCAAAGTAGAGACATATCATATATCATGTTGTTTTTTAGCTTCTCAATAGTTATCGTATCGATATTTATAAATGGTAGTGAGGCGAGTAATGCGCAAATGCCCTGAGATTGAGATTCATAAGAGGTCATAAGTATTTCGACATCTCGATTAACCTCTGACCTCGACATCTCAATTAGCCTCTGCCATCGGCAACAGAAAGGGACATTATTTCAACATCTCTACGCTCCGCCCCCTCTCTGTATAAGCAGTTGCGGTGAGCATACACCTCCATACTCTTCACTCATAACTCCTAACAAAACCTTCTTTAAGCTTGGCTACTAAACTGGTTGTCGGCATCTCATCACATCACAAATCTCATACAATTCTTGACGTAAAATTTTCTTCTATTGCTGAAATAAAGGTCTAATCACCCAAGTTTTGAGGTACAATAACTGAAGTGTGGAGCAAACTCTACGGCTAGTGAACCCGAGACCTGGCATATGTCTTAATTACCAAAGTTTTTTTTGATAAACTCCAAATGGCTAATGTCTACCTTTCCGCCGCTTCTTCTCATTTCGTGACCAACTATGTAGGTGGAAAGAAAACTGTGTTGCGTTTCTGTAGTGTGATTGAAAGCTGAAAATTATTCTCCTGTATAATTGAAATGTAGCTTAACATAACACTAATAAGTTCGCGTACGATGAATGATTTTCTTGAAGACAGCTTCTACTTCTACTAGAAGCTTTTCTAAGCCTATAGGCTCCTTCCGCTATTAAAAAACTTAACACACTTTCTGTTCATAAAAGCTTACGGTAGTTAGAAAACGAGTAAGAACGAAAGTGATTTTTTATCAACTACACACCATTCGCATTGGTAGAAAAGAAAAGAAATTAATTCTACAAAAAATTGAACGTTCACTGACGTAATTTCTTCAACAATTCATCCTTATGGTACTGTCGCAGTACGTCGTGTTTATTTTTGATTCCCAAAAATTCAACAATGTATTCTTCTACGTGATCCCTCGGTGGTTTCGAGTCAAATTCTCTTGATGTGGTTCCAATAAGTAGTGGACGTGGTGTTGGTTTCTGAAGGAAACTCGTCAAATTATCGATCGATCCGAACAACGGACGTGTCATCACAAGTCCTTCTGGGCTAAGATTCATATCCTCATCTTCCATTTGTCGTTGTATTCTTCAAAACATTTTAAATTGAATATGAACTTCTTTTTTTGAACCTAAGAAACATTACGGTACGAGATCTGGAAACCTACCGTAATAGCTCGAAACTATCTATTTTTTGCAGACAGTTTACAACATTCTTTGTAAAATCTTCTGATATGTTTTGAACTCTCCTAGATGGTGAACACTAGAAAAATAGTAATAGATAATAAGATAAGATAATTGTTGGTGTTGATCAATCCCTTGTGGTGGCATGCGCCCCCGCATTCATGTTCAACGTGATATCATGGAGGTGGTTGAATGCGTGCCTAGTCAATACATGACTTGAGTTGACCACTCTTCACCAAGTTAGTGCCAGTTATCTTACCCAGACTCCTCTGGTACCAATTTACCGACCCCGGAGGGATGGCGGGCTTGGTAGGCCTGGAGGGCGGCAGCGAACTGATTGGGCCGGCGTGTCACTGCGGCACCTCCACCACGGAGCCACTGAGCCCCCAGAAAAATAGTAATAAGTGAATCAAAATTACTCATTATTAGTTATGAAAACCTCACTGATAAGTTATGAGTATCGATGCGATAATTTTCAGTCTTCTGAACAATCATAGGTGATGGAGGGGCGACGATGATACGTAGGCCTCAATCAGTTCGCGGTCGCTTCCCAGGCCTACCGAGGCCAGCCATCCCTCCGGGATCAGTTAATTGATATCAGAGAAATCTGGGTAAGATAACTAGCACTGGCTTGGTGGAGAGCGGTCAACTCACGTCACCGTATGGATCAGGTTCGTATTCAACCACCTCAACGATATCACGTTGAACACGAATGCGTAGGCGTATCCCGCCACAAGGGACTGATCAACGTCAGAGCTTATCATAGCTTATCTTATGCACAACCATAAGCATTTCTTCGAAACGATCAATAGTGCCTGGTACGAATTTTACATATTTAATAGGTAAATATTATAAGTATACCTTTGAACGAAATGCGAATTCCATACTGATATCCTGCATTCGAGATTTATTCGCAAAGTAGAACGACATTGACATCATTACGCCTTTTTGAAATAACATGAAAATTTGAAAATCATTATAAACATTGTTGATTTTTGAGTCATTAAATCACAAAAGCATATTCTACAGTGAATGTTTATTCCCTCAACCGTGCTGAGTTAGTCACAAAACGCTCGACCACAAGTCGTTGACATGAACCTGCACTCACAGATATCCGATCTGTTGTACTTATCCATTACACTATCGAGGTCCTCGATCAACGATCACTCAAGCTTCACTTATACTAAACGGGTATCTTATCAGCACTCATTCGTTACGATCTGACAAGCCTACGTTGGCATTGCACTGATAATTACGGACATATTGCATGGCATGTTTATTATTTATCAATTATAATTTGTTGATGTTTATTTCTATCTTTACACAATGTTTATTGAAAGGCCTGTGTCAAGAAGAAAAAACACCGACGAAGAAGGAAACGATAAGATCTGAAGTATTGATCGAATTCAGAAG
>KN716291.1:82680-95189 GCA_000816705.1 Dictyocaulus viviparus | reverse complement strand
TCTTCTTTTGACTTACATATTTCATATCTATTCATTTTCTAGAATAAATTATACCGAAAAAATCAATAGAAATTTTTATTCTTTTGAGGTAAAATAAAAAGTAGAAGCTTAACAAATTTCACTTTTCCATGAAAAATATTCTGGATATTCTGGAAAAAAAATGATTCATGCCATATATTTTTGTTATTTTATTCTTATTTTTTTCTTTATTCTTTTTATTCTTTTTTATTCATTATTCAAAGAACATTATTCTTTTTTTTTCACCAATTTTCACCGTTCCACCAATTTTAGTGAAAATTTTTTCGGTTTTTTTTTCTTGATTTTTGGTGAATTCACCAAAAATCGTTAGTCGTTTTTGCATAAGAATAAATAAGATTTTCAAGTGAAGAAAAAAAAAATGTTTGTTTAAAATTTGATAAATTTTGTTTGAAAAAAAATATATGAGTTAATGAAATCTAAATAGTATTTAATCTCATAGCTATTTTTGTTTACACCATACCAACTATACTGATGGTTCTGTTTTTTCTAATATCCTCATTGATACTGAGTTAATTAGCAAAACTATGTAACCTCAGCGTTACTCGAACCCGCATCTACAGATGTCTGGCTTGTTATACTAACCGATTAGACTATCGACGCCATCGCCTTTCAATTACTTAAATGCTTCACTTATTCAGTATATCATTCATATTATTCTGTATTAGTACACTTATCATTTTGATTACCCTCAAATGAGTACGACAATTTTTCCGATCGTATTGTTTATTTTTGTTTACTCATTATTTACGAACATTTTCATTCAAATATGCTCGTTTGGAAACTCATATAACGAATTTAGTCATCAGTTTGTTTCACGTAGCGAGGTTGTTTCGTGGTTGTCTAAAATGAGTTTGTTATCTCAAAAATTTGCCTCGCTATGCACTTTTGAAGCTTCTGCTTAGTTTTTAATCAGGAACATTTCTTTTACAATTGTTTGCTTTTCCCTCAATTGCTTCATTATCGAAACGTAAACAACTTGATATCTGCTGATTTCTTGTAATTCTATCAGATTGTTGTTTTTTCCTCTCAGCTTTACGTTCAGTTTTCTTGGAAACGTTTTCAAAGAGTCGTTCTAAAACGTAAATCGGTTTTCTTTTTAACTCCTCCAGAGGGTTTTTTTTTGAACTCAATCTGTTTTTTTTGTGAAGGACATTCATCACGCAATGAATTAAGTCTCATTCATTATTTATTTCCATAAATTTTTATTATTATCTTTTTGTATTCGAGCAGATTTTGGCGAGTTGATGGCCACATGTAGCCAACCAATCACCAAAAGATAGAAGGTGCGTTTTTTTTTGTTTTAAATTTCCCTCACTCGATGCACATTCAAATATTTTAAACAAAATAGACTACTTTGTAATCCTCATTGAGTATTCTCTTAAGTCTAATGGCTTTCACTTACAAAATACCAAACTGATAACTATCATTATCATAAATAACATTGAGTTCGCATGACTGAGTTAAATTATGAGGTTTCGTTTTATCTAAAACCTCATAGTTATTGTCCATAACGTATTAAATATTAGTGATGATGATTAGTTTTTAATGCTTTCTCTAAAGTTATAAAATATTATCGATTTATAGTGAATGGGGCCGAATGCTGACGCGACAACTGTTCGTGATAGCTGTGGCGGTGGCAATGTTTGCGATGTCGCAAGCGAACCGCGACGCGAATCGTTTATTTGAGGATCTCTTGGCTGATTATAATAAACTCGTACGACCAGTTGATAATAACAGTGATACGTTGGTCGTCCGATTTAAGCTTAAACTCAGTCAATTGCTTGATGTGGTAAGTCCTCAATCGTACTCAATTACTAAAAATTCTACTTCAAATTACTACTACACAAGTGAAAGAGGAATTTCATTGATTGAAATTTATCTCGTTTGTCATCAAAATAAGGAACAAACACTATTCCGATATATAAAATGATCTACAACAAACTATCCATCAAGTTATAATGAGTATTGATTAAATTTGACATTTAAATATGTTAAGCAGCTTGAATTTAATAAGCAGATGTTTTAAAGTGATTGTTTATTGTTAGATACAGTATCCCTAAAGATTACAGAAGTAAATAATATGCGTACTAGAATTATTACTTGAGGATTGTCTTTCCTCAAGACATCGCCGCCAACCGCGCTCTACTCTATCTGCGCTTTCTTTTTTGTTTTATTACTAAATTCCTTAAAGGTAGGGATGATGATGCGTCGAACAGCGTTTTTCATATCACTATTAGTTAATTAAGGACAAAATTGTGGATTAATCAGTCCAAATGAGTGATGAGGTTGTGGATGTGGCATGAACAAACACATATCAAAGTAGTTTTAGCTTACAGGAAAGAAAAAGGATAGAAACTTGTAAGCAATCGAAATGCAGTAGACCATTCAAATCTTCAACGGCGTTCTTTGCACTTACCAATACATCTAAGTGTTTGAATTCCCTCACATAACAAGTTTCATCGTCTGTCCTCTTAACGATTTCTATCAGTTCTTATTGCATATGAATCTACCTCAATGGAAGCATATTGCCAGTTGGTAATGCTTCTTCCACCAATCAATCAATAATTGGTAGCAGCAGGATTTCTTTACACAAAACAAATTTATCCATACAATAGAATAGTTGCAAGCATAAAGTTTATAAGGGAGACAAAATCTCATTGAATATGATCTAATTGATAGCTTAATTCGATTCTATTGCAAATTTCGCTTAAGAATTAGCAATTCTATTCTATTAGGATTTCTTTAAATTGAGCTTTTACTTGTGTATGCATATCGTATGCAAATTTCTTATCACTTTATTGATTTGACATTGTTTTTTTGTTTATTTCAGCATGAGAAAAATCAAATTATGACTACAAATGTCTGGCTGCAACATGTGAGTTAAATATGATTTGTTTATCTTTTTCTTTTTCTTAGTGTCAATCAGAAGAAAACTGATTACTTTTTTTCCCTCATATTTCCTATCGATATTTTCAACGGCACCAATATTTTGTTGTAGAATGGAAATATTTTTGATATTTCTTTCTTTAAATGTATCGCTAATCATTTTTGAATGCTTAAAAGGCGGTTTTTTACAAAATAGCCACCAACATTTTTTTATTGACCGTACAAGTTTTTGAAGCTATGACTGATTAAGCGAAAATGTTTATCCTTACGGCAATATACTCATGAGTACAATGAGTAATAGAATAAAACTAAAGTAAACAAAAAGCTACGTCATACTACCTACATAGGTTCTTCATTCTTGAAAACTCAGCATGTTAAGCTTTTATTGCTTATTCTACCTTTATTTGAATATCTGCTTCTCTTCATAAGGTTGCTGAAGGGAATAAATATTCAGTACAACATTGACCTTAAGAAATGTACAAGTCATTTTTATCTGGTGTGCTGCTTTCTTCGTATATTTATCGGTGAACTTGTTTTACGCTTTAGTGATTATGTTTATTGGAAGACATTTCAATATACAGTGAGTTATATTCATTTCCTCAATTTGTGGACGATATAAGCCAAATTGAATTGAGCAACCGAATTTTCGCATTCGGTTTTGAAATTAAGTGCGTCGCATGAGAGAGCCGCTTTCCACTTAAGCCAAGCCACTTTCGATGTTGATTGAAGAGACGAGTGGGACTAAAATATCACACATATAAAATTTTAATATTAACTACTGACAAAAAGAACTTAAGAAACGAGTTCTATTACAGTTTAACATAGCACTCACTATTATCTTTTAGTCAAAGAAGCTCAAAAACAACAATCAACTTTAAAGTTTGCTTTTCTCAATAGCTTACGGCTTTTCTACTATGCAGTACTGCGTATTCCAGGTTTATGCCTTCTGACCCACTCCCTGAACACTTTTTACCCCCACCAGTAGTGTGTTTAATGAAGTCGAATGTGCCGCTCATCCTTTGAGAGTCAATCAACGACAGTCGATCCTTATCCTTTCTATTCATACATGCAAATCTGTCGAGAAAACATAAATAAAAAGTGTTTTTAAGAGCTGGACGGATCATAAGTTACGATGGAATCCTGACGATTACGGTGGTGTCGACGTTCTCTATGTGCCTTCAGATACAATTTGGTTGCCTGATATTGTACTCTATAACAAGTAAGTTAGTTTAACTTACTGCCTCAAATGTGTCGTAAGCTTTTCGTTTGTGTTTTAGTGCTTTTGAGTTGTTTTTTTTTGTAGTGCTGATGGAAACTATCAAGTTACTATTATGACGAAGGCAAAACTATCCTATAATGGTACTGTTGAATGGGCTCCACCAGCAATTTACAAAAGGTGAATTTTCCTGTTCTACATTTTCTGTTTTTTCTTCCGTCATCAGATGATCATTCTGTATTCTAGTATGTGCCAAATAGACGTCGAGTTCTTTCCATTCGATCGACAACAGTGCGAAATGAAATTTGGTAGGATATTGCTTCATAAAAATGGCTTTCTTTCTGAATGAGGAAAAAGAGATGTAAACCACTTTCAAGAGTATTGTAGCATTTTTAATTAACTAAAGTAGTCAGCATGTATTTGCAACTTTTATTTTTCGACAGAAGAAGAATTAGAAAAAAACGAGGTAGAACAAATTCAAAGTATTAATATGTACTCAGAGTAAGACCTATTCTATTTGTCTTGAGGAATGTGCTCGTACCTTTTCCTTTTTATCAGAAACTTCAACGTGAACTCGTAATAATATTGGGCGTAAAATTCATGAATATTCATATATAACAATTCCATGACAATGGCAATTCAAAGCGTAGTAAGTATGACACAATAGAGGAAGGAGGAGGAGAAGTAGAGGAGGCGGAAAGCGTTCGCTTAAGTTACATTATCTATTTGTTTCTGGTGGAAAGAAAAGGCCAAACTAATTTGCATAATAATGTTTGTTAAATTATTAATATATATTGATATAATAAACCATTTAAAGGTTAGTATTACTAAATTTCAGACAGCTATGTGTAGATTTTTGGAACAATACAATCTATTTCATTATTTTTACTAGGCTTTATTACTTATTTTGTAGGTTCGTGGACATACGGTGGTTTAGAGGTAGATTTAATTCATAAGGACGAACACCTTCAAGAAGAAGCTGTTAATATGGTTGAAGGAGTTGACGGTTCGATTGAAGAATCTGTATGGATTGTTCATGAAGGTAGACTCTATTCCGAAAGCGATTTTATTCTAGTCTTGATTAATGGTCACTAAGAGTTTTTTCCTTTGAAGCGCTTTCACCCCAAGCAATACGACATCAACTGTACTAAACAATTTTATATCAAATTTTAAAGGCGAAAGCTAATATTCAAATTCAAAATTCAATTCAAATTAGGATTTATTCTCCTTCTATAACTCGAGTTTCTAAAGAAGAAGACATTGAAATGGTTACTGTGTGGTTTTCGATTATTATTTTACATTGTGGGCGCAGTGGCTCACTGGTGGAGGTGCCACAGTGCCATACAGCTCCGAATTAGATCGCGGTCACCTTCCAGGCTTACCAAATCCGCTATCGCTCGAGGATTGATAAGTTTATTCCAGTGTAATCTGTCTAAAATAACTAGCACTGACTTGGTGAAGAGTGGTCAACTCAAGTCACTGTATAGACCATGCGTGCATTCAACCATCTCCACGATATCACGTTGAATACGAATGCGTAGACATATTGCCGCGCTTCAAAGGATTTATTAACGCCAAAGCTTACCTCATCTTATCTCATTTTACATTACAGTTTAGTTTTTTTTTGGTTCGTATATGCGTTATGGTTTGTTTCTCACGGCTATTATCGATGATTTCCAATAATCGATTCTTTGATTTTTTTCTTTTTTTTTTGTCGAATCAGATGAGAGACGTACTTTGTTCATTTTTTTTTCTCCTTGTATTTGTTGCTAATATTGATGTATTAATATTTATTTTTGAGAGAGAGAATATTATTATCGTGCTGTTTAGTGATTGCCGTTGTGATGTGAATTGATGTTTATTCCATCTGAATTATGAGGTTATTTTCAACGTTAAATCAATATTGAAATATCTTATGTTTCATATGGTCTTCCATTTCGGATTTACATCATTAGGAGAAGTCCTCGAACTTCAGGCAAAATGAGGTCGTTCAATCAACACAACACGCGAGAACAAATTTCAGACAGAAACCCTTCATTGAGTCAATTCTGTAAATTTTATGTACAGTTCGACTTTCAGGACCAACAACAATTTTATGTTTAACAACCAGAAAGAAATAACGTAGAAATTGAAATTAAGATTTATAAGATATTCACCCACATTGATCCCTGTGAGGTTCGCAACGCATTCGTCTTCATCATGAAATCGTGAAGATTGTTGTGTAGCGAATGGCCTAAACAATTTGAGATATCTGGACTTTATCATATGACTATTGCTTGACCTCTTAAATCAATATGCTGCCAATTCACTGATTTTGAAGAGATGGTAGATTTGGTTGGCCTGAAGCTCCTACCTTCCGTAACATCTAGCTCTGCTAAACGTTGGTGTATATTTGAGAGATGAATTGCTGTGTGAAAATGATTTACAATTAACGTTAATATTACTTTAACACTACACTCCTTTTATTTATCTATTTAGGCATCGATTTGAGCGATTATTATCCTAGTGTCGAATGGGATATTCTAAAAGTACCGGGCAAACGACATTCTAAACGGTACGTTAATTTATGCGATTTGTATTAAGCTGAATGCATACAGAAGTTTTTTCAATGAATCCTTGCAAAGATTTTGAGTTAACCATCACTCATCGAATGAACTACGTTAACTCTTAAGTTTTTATTTTTGTTTTCGTTATTTTGATATTAAAAGAGTTCTATCTTCTTTGTAATGTGTAGTTTTAAGAGAAAATTGGTAGTTGCTGTTATAAAATGAAACGGAACTGCAGTTGATGTTGATACGGTGAAGAAATAGTACTTGCATTGAATTCAATGCATGCTCTACATTTTCTTTTTCTAACGCTGCTTAAGCTACATAAAAAAGCAATAAAATTTGAGGAAACTTGTAAAAGAGTTACTTTATAACAAGTTTTATTCGATTAAACGTTTAAGCTTTGCAGTAATTTACGATCAGTATTGATTATTCCTACCAATACATTATTTTTTCACTCTGCTACTTTTCTTGTCGTCAGATTTATGTGGAAATCTGTTGGAAAAGATAAATGACGTTGAAATATGTTAGAAATCTTTTTGGATTTTACATTCTGTAAAATGAAAAGGGAAAATATTTCACTCAGTTAGAAGGTCAATGAAACAGCACATTCAAATTTCATGTCTTAAAAAAGTCTTTGTTTGAGGAATATCTATTAGATTTGTTTTCTATCAACTATAATAGGTTATAATGTTATGTGTCCTTATATCCCTAAAGATGATGAGTTAATCACATAACTTGAAACCACAGGCAGAACCCGAACCCGTATCTTCAGATGTACAATCTGTTGTACTAACCGAATGCACCATCGAGGCCCTTGCTGCAATACCTCTTAGTGCTTTATTTATTGTTTGAATAACAACTCTCTTAAATGTTTATGTGCTATATTGTTAATTACAATGAAAGATGAATCACTTCTGAATCAGAATGTATCATCTGTTCATCATTTGAACGACTATGTTATAATTTAAAATCAATTCACCATATGTTCTTTGTTTTATCATTCCGTGTAGACGACGATACACCCCACGTCTGCATCGATTGCTGAGTGTTCGTTTGGTCGGTGACGCAAATGACATAAAGAAATTCTCAAGAGAATGAAAACGAAATGATTTTTCATGACTCGTCACAATGAATTTATTTTTCCTTAAATTTAATATCGTCTTCGCAATTCTTGTATTTGTCTTGAAGGAAAAAAAAAAGGAAGACTGGCAAGTTAACGAACAACATGAAACGCAACGCTCCAAAGAACAATAAATATCTTTAAGTATTGGCGCTATAAGCTCGTTGATACTCTCACTAATTCTGTATAATGATAAGACTCTGGGGAAAATGATTACGACCGATACGCATACGTAGATATACGAAAGGTGGACGAATCATATTGCAAGTTATGATACTCATTTTAAACTCATCGTTCAATAGAAACCTCACCGTTCAATAGAAACCTCTTCTCTATCACATAAGAATGCTAAATTAGTGTCTGAAGCTGAATGCATGGCGCACCTCGTGAAAATATGCGAATACACAGCTGAAGACTGTTTTTTTTTCAGCTTAATTCCGTTGAATTGTTTAAATAATGGTACTCATTTTCTAGCTCTGCAATCGATTTTACCTCATATAACCTCTTACAACTCAACTGAAATCTATTCATCTTGAAAATCTAAACGCTAAAGGTATTTTATGTCATTCAAATCATTATCAGATTTTTTTTTCAGGTATCCTTGCTGTGAAAGTCCATTTATAGATATAACTTATGAAATTCATTTAAGACGAAAAACTCTTTTCTATACTGTAAATTTGATCTTCCCTTCAGTTGGTATAAGGTAAGTTTTTGTTTTCCAGTTCTTTATAAAATTGTATTATATGTATCGTATTTAATTATTTACATCAATTTCAGTTTTCTTACGGCTCTTGTCTTTTATTTGCCATCAGATGGAGGCGAAAAAATATCCCTCTGTATCTTAATTCTCATTTCACTCACGGTATTCTTTTTATTGTTGGGTGAGTTACATTATATCTATTGGTTTTCTATAGTTGGTTTCACGCTTTGTGAACCGATTTACTTTCTTCATCTGCTGCATAGCGGAGGTATATTACTCAAAAAATTTTTCATTTGTTCATTTTTTTAATTTATGTTTCACAATTAGACGTTGCTATGATTACAATTCGTTTCAGTAGAGATCATTCCGTCAACGTCACTTGTTATACCGTTAATAGGTAAATACCTTCTGTTCACTATGGTACTGGTCACTCTCAGTGTCGTCGTTACTGTCATAACCTTGGTTTGTTAAGTTATACTAAGTTTTTTGCTTATCAAATTGTTAAAATAACACCGTTTCAAGTCGAATGTTTTTTTTTCCGCAGTCATCTTTGCTACGTTGCTAGTTTGTCTTTAATCCCTGCTTTATTATTATTATTATGTAGTTTAGTTTTCTTCCTTTTTGAATAGATTTATTATATCCCTGATGAATCTGAGTTAATCGCGAAACTTGTAACCTCAGAGGAACTCGAACCCGCATCTACAGGTGTCGGAATAGCTTGTTGTGTTAACCGATTGCATTATCGAGGCATTTGATCTATGACCACCCAATGCCGACTGAGTTATTATTTTTAAGTGGGTGTGTTATAAGCAGTCCACCTGTCAACGGGTTCAGTCTGGTGAATCAATATCGGCATTACGTCCAGCTAAGCAGATACTTATGGTATAACCCGATGTATACAGTGATTTGAGTTGATCACTCTTTAGCAAGTCAGTGTTATTTATCTTGCCCAGATTCTTCTGGCATCAATTTACTGACCTCGTAGGGATGATGGTTTTGATATGTCTTGGGAGGAAGTGCAAGGGAGGATGGAGAAGGAATTGCGAACCTGATTTGGGCCTGCAAGTCACTGTGGCACCTCCACCACTACGTCCCCATTTTTGATAACCGGTAAAACGAAAATTTACTTGTAACTTACTGTTTTTTACCTCTAAAGATCTTTCTTGCGCGTTTACACTTTGTAAATTTTCATGATTTCTCGTCTAAAATCTCATTACAGAAAATAAATCTAAGTTTATCGTATAGTAACTGTAAGCACTTTCTCTGCAAAGTCCTCGGAGGTCAAAGTATATATAAACATCTTTCTAATAGAAAAAAAAGCAGGTTACTGTTTTCAAATCTTTTTATTTTATCGGTCGTGACACTTCTTGTTTTAAGAGCCGTTTTTGTTTGAAAAAAAGAACGACAGTTTTCAACGTATTAGTTTTGATCACTTTGGTGTTCTTATGATTTTTGATGAAAAGGGATTTGAAAAAAGGTAATCTGCCTCTAAAGAGGTAATTTGCCTCTACCGAGTATCAACCACCTTCAAACTCGACAAATTTTCATACTTTTCAGTAAAGAAAATTACTCTCTCTTTAGAAAAAGTGTTATATGTGCTTTGTTACGCTATAAATCTTATCACTGAATGTAACTGTTGAATTTTTTTTTGCTTCTGTATCACACTAAAGAATTTCCATAGCAGCTCAAATTATCATTTTTAAGAAAACGTTATGCCGCTTAAGTGTTTATACTTTTTCAGAACGTTCATTATCGATCGCCCACAACCCATAATATGCCAAAATGTGTTCGGCGATTTTTTATAGATATTTTGCCTAAATATTTGCTTATGAAACGACCACCACATCCAGGACACAAAGTACGTTTATGCTCATTTTTTTCTGTTAGTTTTTTTCTGCAATGTCAATTTACTAGATAATAGATTCTCTTTGTGAGTCCAATCAATAAGTTCCACCTAAAAAATATAAACTTTATCTGTTGATTGACTGAACTCGGATAGTGGATGGTGTTTTGAAAAATATTTTTGATCTATTTAAGAGACATCTAAAAGAAGCGACGTCACGTAGTTGTGTGTTGAAGGAGAAGTAGAGCTTCAAATGGGGATTGAACAAGAAAATACTAACTTGGATAATTGGAAGTCCTGTCTATAGTTTTAGTGCGTCCCCCAAGAAAATTTTCATTCATTTCTTTCTCACACGATTCTCCTCCACGGCGATGATCTTCTTGTAACCTAGTAACGTGTGTGAGGTCTATTCTGCAATCTCAAATTGTTATTCATCTGCCAATACAGCTGACATTTTCCACAAATACATCCGCCCATCATTAGCACGGTTGTGCGTCGTATCTTCGCTCCAGTAAAACGATAATCCGATCCGGTGAGGTAGGAGTTAGGTACCATTGATTTATCAAAAAGACACGCACCATCTTTTGTTCGTGAGATCATGATTGATCTCCGCATGAGTCGTGCCATTAGAAAACTATCCGTTTTGCCGTTCGAGGTCCATGACAGTACTTAGCGTTCCAAGTACTGAGGAGGAAACAAATATGCTTTATTAGGTATTTATTTTTCTAGATTTTTGATATCAGGCTAACTGTACTGTAGGCCTTTTCTACGTGCTCATTTCATTGACATACATGGATCTAGAGAGATGTTGCCTTTTTGTGACTTTATTTTATCAAGGGGTTGGCAATTTTTTATAGTTTTTCTCTTGGCTAAGTTTTTACTCCGAAATGGAAATCCTAGGAATTCATCCCGGCCATATTGAGGCATTAAAGTGTTTGGGAGGCACCAGAAAATAACCGCTCATAAAACCTCAAAATAGACAAATTGTATATTTCTCTATTATCTATTCACATTTTCAGCAGAAAAGAGGCTCAAGAACGACGTTTAGTACTCCCAACTACAACAGTCAATTTCCTACTGTACCGGATCAGGTGACCTACTGAATTGATTGCTTTTCATCGCAGCCACACGCATGTTTCATTCGTTTATAGAACATGGTTCACCTATCACCTACATTTCGTACTTCTTTCGCTGCTGGTTCACTCGAAGAAACCTCGTATTCCTCATTTCGACGGTTCGTGTTCTCATAATTCAACATTCAGTTTTAAGCCTTCTGATAATCTTCTCTTTATAGAATAAGGTTTCTTTGACTATTTCTTTATTGCTGGATTACAGTTAGGAAACATTGTGAGTAAAATTACAAACTTAGTGTTGTTTAACTTTTGAGTAACATGCAAATTTTATTATGTAATGTTCTCAAGGGACTTGTAATTTCACTCATATCAGCTTTTTTGAAATTCGTTCCATTTAGCAATTTTGACCGACTATCACTCGATGCTGAACAAGATTTTGTAATATATAGACAAATAATTTAATTAAGGCATATTATTTAGTGATGTTTCCCCTGTAATGTCAGCAGTGGAGAGCGTTGCGTACATTGCAGATCATCTCAAAAACGAAGACGATGACAAACAGGTGAGCGAATTCGGCAATCAATAGAAAGAGTAGTCGTTGTTATTGCTGTTCTAAGAATCAACGGAAAAAAAATCGAAGCTGTAATTTTTTCAAAGGAAAAGATGACTTCAATAGTAAATTCGAGCGAAAAGTTGTTTGATTTTGTTAAAAACTAGGTCTCACGATACTTATCAAATGATTTTGAAGATGAGTAACATTTTAAGGGTCAAATGGCGTAGTGATAGGAGTGGTGACAATAAAATACGGACTTGATACCGTATACTCTGTTTCGAGCCTGGCTCCCTCCTAGCTAACCAAGCCTTCCAACCATCAAGGGTTCATGAATTGATAGGGTAGGTGATCTGGGAGGGTAAGCAGCACTGATTTGGCAACAGACTGGTCCTCTCAAGTCATTCTGAGCACTGCTCCCATTCAATCACTTCTGAATCCAAACACTTCAACGTTAAGACACCGAATGGGTGGCACCTTATCCCGGAAAGATAGATTATGTCAATGCTCATAAAAAATTACAATAAAACATT
>KN716291.1:7185-26143 GCA_000816705.1 Dictyocaulus viviparus | reverse complement strand
CGATTTTGCCATGGGTCATACAAAAACGGCCAACTAAAATTGTTCTACGGCTAGCGCGTTGCGCAGCAGGGGGGGTGTCACCGTAAGGTCTCTGGTTCGCAACCGTACTCAGGCTTCTCAATCCTGCCATCACCTCACTGTCGGTAAATTTGTACCAGAGAAATCTGTGCAAGATAAACAACACTGACTTGATAAAGAACGGTTAGCTTAAGTTACTGTATAGACTAGATTCACTTACTGAGGAAATTTACTTTTCAGGGACTTCGGCCGTGAATCTTGTAAAAGCTTCATTGATTAGTGTTATGAGCAGTACCTGTGTCGATTAAAGACATACAAGGAGTTTTCCAGAGTGCAAACTGACCGATTCGACCACATAATTTGCCTCTGCCAAAGCAACCTCTCGACATATTAACTATAAGATTCACTCACTATAGCTACGGTTCTATGTTTATCACAGTTGAATGGAAACACTTGGCAATATTTCAAATCCATCCGCGACACACTTTTAAAGCTCTTCTTTAATCAATATCCATTTCTTTAGTGACAACTAACTGATGTTTCGAACTGAAAACGAAATGCTTTATCTAAATGTTCTTCCCTCAACATTTTAAATGTTACTCAAATCATACAGTAATCATTTGACATCGGCAATGTCATATACCGTATAACTCCTCGACTAAACAACTATTCAGTGTCGCGTTGTGTTTAGAACTCAACTTTGTCGAGGTGTCTGTAGAATTCGATGGCTCGACAAGTTCTTTCTGCTACTTCTCGCTGTTCTACTTATCCCGGAAACGAATTACTATAAGTGCAGGAAGATTTTTTCTGGAACTACGTTACATAAAGTTTCAATGAACATATTCATTCTAGCAAAATGTGTAAGTATTTGTAAGCTTGAATCAACAGTAAAAGTAATATTCTACTATGAATGCTAGTACCTTTTCGTCATTACTCAATTCAAGCAAGGAATTGAGTGTAACTTGGCCGCAGTACCGAGTTCAATTTTACCTCATCGTTTCTTACATAATGAATTTGTCATGAGTTCGTTTACAGTTTAAATCAATCTAATATCCAATTTCGATGTTTTCTGGAACAATTTAATATTACAATACGATTTTCTTCATGTAGCTCATCTGAAAAATTTTCCCTCACACTCTGTTTCTAATTATACTATTTACCTCAGAAATAAGTTTAAATCCTTAACAATTAAAGAACTATAAAATCTGTAATGTTACTGTGATTCTATTTCGTTATCGATCCGTACATTTAAATATTTTCCACTCAAAATTCTCATAGCCCGCGGCATAATCCATGCTTTCGAAATCCGTTTCTTTTCGTTTTTTCCTTCTAGATCGTTAGCGTTGTCGTAATCATTTCAAAGAAGATAAAAATGAAAATGAGTGATAAACGATGAAAAGTGCTTTTCATCATTTAATCAACACAATAGTAATTTATCAATTCACCGAACTTTTGACCTAGAAATTCACTCATAAATGCGGACGTAATCAATTTATCTCATTGCTAGTTCTGTTGAACGTTGTGATACGTTATCAGAATTTCTCATAGATTTCTTTTCACAATGTTTCTCATAATATCAGCTTTTATAGATGAGTAATATTTCCCTCGGTAATCTATCATGAACATCTTTTCACTCACTTACAGTATGCTACTTTCTTTGTTCAGATGCTAATTCGAACAGCAATTTTTTGTGTAGCCACGACTGTTGTGGTGTTCAGTGAAAAATCACCGAATGAAAAATTAAAAGAATGCTGTAGAGGACTGAAGGATGCGGATAAGGAATGCGTTGATAAATTTTGTGATTTCAACGCTATTTCACAGACAAACGTTAGTGTTAAAGCTTTTCTACTTCGTTCATAGACGAAAAACATCACTTGATTTCAAAATTAATAAGCTTAAATGGAAAAGCTCGAACTGATCTTTGGTCTAATGCCATATTTGACTGATTTTATTTTATTGTTCAGAAACATTGAAAGTGTTTATTTATATTATCTCATACATTTTTGAAACAAAATCAATATCCTCATATGAGGTGAATACTCTTTTTACTCGGTAAAATTTCAATTACAAAGAGACCTTACCGTAATCAAGTTGTTTCTTTATGGAATAATAATTATATGAATCTTAACAACTTCAGATTCTCAGTTACTTATCAACGTGTTCTGAACGTGGTCCAACTGTTGGAAATATGTGGGATTGTGCTTCTCTACGGCATGATCATACCAATTGCTGCAAGGTATACGTTTAAGAGTAAAAAATTATTCATAATTTAGATTTTCTATTACTATTAGTTTATTAGCTTTAACGGAAACGCTTAACATATTCATTGAGGTTAATAGGTAAGTCATAAGTAGGAGGTAATAGGTAGTAGATAAGCTGCAGATAAGAGGTAAGCAAAGTAATAACTCGTATTTCGTTCTTTTGAGAGCATGTTGTGTAACTGATTTATAGAACAAAGTGAAGCTTCTTGGTCGTCAGTACTTAATGGATTGTATTTAGGCAAAAGGTGTCGAGGGAAAATGTTTGGAATATTGTGCTGCACATGACGGCGTTCCAACGAACTACTTAGATTATCTCTTCTGTGTGGAATCATTCAATGAGATTCGTGATTGCTTTATGAGCCATTTGGAAAAGAATCCTGCCTTTAAGAAAAAGCATTAAAGTCATTCATGCACTTTAATTAAGATATGTGTAATAAAGAATTTTTAAAATCTACACGTGTTTTTTTTCAAATCACTCACACTAAAGCCCATGATAACATATTCATCGAACCAAACATTGAGCGAACGAAACAAATGTAAGCCGACTTCAACAGTGCTTGTGAGGAATTAGCCTTAAGCTATACCTCAAGCAAAGGATGTTTATGAAGAACGGATACGTTGTTGATGCACCATTTACGCTCAACGGAAGGATTATTTCAGAATGTTTAAGCTACGTGTATCTAGGTTGTGAGATCAATATGATAAGCAACGTAACAGCAGAATCTAGGAGGAAGGAAACGAGCGGCTTGAGGAACATATAAGAGCATCGAGGATAGTTAAAAAGACGAACAATACAGATCTTTGGACCTGTATTTTCAATAACCATGATTGTTCGTATCTTAGAGTATATCTAAGAAGCTTGAACATTATGAAGCAGAGCGAAAAATCACTGAGCAGCAATCAAATGTTGCATCAAAAGACCCCGAAGGGATGGTAACCTTGATTGGCCTGAGGAGCAAGTACCTCTATCTTCTTATTAACTGCCATTCTATTGTAGTTTTAAATTTTGCTAAAATCTCGTTTATAACATCATTGTTATCGTGATGTGGAATTGTTGTATTATTTTTATGTATTTTGCTGTTATTTACTCTTCAAGATTTAAATACCCAAGTTTGAAGTTTGCGGCCATCTGTGATCTTTGATCACCGATCAACTTCTACCACGCACACACAACGCGGTCACTCTTGCCAAAGGGAAACTCGTCAAGAGATTGTAGCTTTGCTTTGAGCTTTACCGTGTGACTAAAACGCCACTAGGGAATCAAAAACGATCTAGTATCTTCTAAGCTATTTCTGTAGTTCTTCAACAAGTACTTCACAGGAGTGCAGTTCCTCCTTTTAGTGCAATAACAGATCGCGAAATTTCTGTTCCAGCAAATATTCATAGGGGAAATGCTACCGACGTATAAATAGATATCCTCACTTATTAATAATGTTATTGATTTCCACATGAGTTTGTATACGTTGGGCGACTACGTTCTTCAATGACTTCCTCTTATGACAAAGAATGAGTTCATATGGACAAAAGGAAATTTTTCATCCTCAACCTAGTATAAAATTATCCCATTTGACTAGAATGTTCCTTACACTAACAACGAACCAACAATAGTCAATAGATCAGAGAGATGAGCATTCTTCTCACAGATGCGCTCTATGGAGCCATGGTGCCAATCCAAATATGGAAAATACACGTCGATCAGCCACAACAGCACAGTTACTAGATGTAACATTTCGTTTGGCATATAACTCCGGGTTACATTACACCCGCTAGTTGTCAAATTTCATTTTGTCGAAAGAAAAAACTATGCGCTAGTAACTAGTGTCTTCCTAGGAAATGATTCAATTGCATATAAAATTAATAACATAAGAACGTGAATTTTCATTCTACCATCTATACAAATGACAATACTACATAACATAGAAAAAAGCTTATAAACGAAAAAATGAAAACAAAATTCATCGGGAGATGTTCCAATACATATTTCCTAGAAACGTACGGTGTTCCATACAACTCCAATCTTTCATAAATTACTTGGACAGTTTCTGTCATAATTTGCATACCACCGTGCATTTTTAACAGAAACAAATCTTAGAACTAACAATTCAAAACTATGAAAAAAAAATTACGATCTAATCTAACAAATTACAGAACTAGACTCTAAACAAATTCCGACTACAATAAATTAGCTACACCTTGTCAACGAGCGATACACCAGTCATTTCCGGTGGTTTTGGAAGACCCATTATCTCTAAGACAGTTGGTGCAACGTCACATAGAGCTGCGGCCCGATCATTAAGCTAAAGAAGGTTATACCTGCTTGACATGAGAAAGTATCCCATATGTCACAATAAACGATATCCTAAATAGCAACTTACCTTTTTAAATTTGTATGAACTACTGCTGCAAGTGAATGGAACCGGGTTGCAAGTATGAGCCGTATGTTTGCTACCATCCGGAGCTTTCATTTTCTCAGCATTTCCATGGTCAGCTGTTACCAATAGAACGTAATCTGCAAAATTCAACAAATACATCGAACACTATTACTTTTGCAAAAATTGTAATAGCTAGAATGAACTCAATGAGTAATAGCTCACCATTAGCTTTACAAGCTTCATAAATCCTTCCAATGGCAACGTCGGTCGCTTCACAAGCCTTTACTGCAGCTTCATACACCTGAAATAGAATATTGTACATCATTGTTTCTAATAGGTGTGACATGAGCTTTCATTATAAACATTATTAACAATAACTGCCCTCTGAAGAGCATATTTTTGGGAATTCCTACACATTACGAATGTTTCGCTTCCTGCTTTCAGACATCCACTGTTTTAAATTAGTATAATTAATATAGCAGCCAAATATCATAGCAAATGTCTCATATTTTCGCCTTGTCGCCCATACAAACCTTATGAGATAAGATAATGATCGGTGGGATCTATCTTAATGTAAGAACGCACCCATTCCTTGTCTCGACGTAATAGTATTTAAATAGAGGTAGGTTAAAACATCTATCTACCTGCTTAGGAAATTGATACTTTCTTCGCACAATTATAAAAAGTAAAGAGTCCGAAATCTCAAAAAATTTAATATAATAAAATAAAAAAACAATAATAATAACAATAATCGAAGAATATAACAAAACTGAAACCCAAACACAATTATAACTCACTCCAGTGTGGCCCACCATGTCAGGTGGAGCGAAGTTACACATCACAAACGGATGCTTTTTCAGCTTTATCTGTTCAACCATTTTGTCAGCGACACCAGCAGAAGACATTTCTGGCTTTAGATCATAAGTTGCAACCTGAAATATTGTCTCGATCTGAAAATCGTAATAACTACAAGTGAATTACTACAACCAAAATAAAGCTACCTTAGGACTTGGAACCATGCACCTCTCTTCTTTATCGAATTGCTTTTCAACACCACCATTGAAGAAAAATGTCACATGAGCATATTTCTCGGTTTCAGCACAATGGAACTGCGTTAGACCCTAACAATGTGCACTGTTCTAGTAGTTACACAACTGTTTTCTACGAACCAAGCAAATCAAAGGATCTTTCAAGTATTCTCCATTCTGTATTGTTCCTTCGCTTAGCTAAATTCTTAGAAACATAAATGAAAACATTAGGTAGACAACAAACAAATGATCAGTATCTTCATCTTACAATTTGCACCATAATATACTCGCAATTGTCATTTTCATTAGGACACATCTTTCAATTCAAACACACACTTGGAAAAAAAATAAAATTATACCTTAGAAGCCAACCACTCTGCAAGAACATTTTTATTTTTTAGTGGAGGAAACAATGAAGGAAACGGAAATTCGGCTTTGTATTGAGTCATGCCTAAAATTATGCAAAGCTATACAAAATGATTAAATGCAAAATTCTACTTTAAAAAAAACAATACAAACCAATAACTTGCACATTTTTTGGATGTGGTAAGGCAGATTTACAATCCTTATAACGTTCCATACCCATAACCTGTAACTTGACAACGAATATCCATAACCCTGTAATGCTCAAGAAAATTAAGAAAACAACCTCAGAGATTTCTCTCATCCTATCTGCTCTATAATCGAAGAAGATGAGAGTGTCACCATCCTTAACTCTTGCTTTATCTCCATTCAGAATGATAGGCTTTAGAAATTCATCAGTTTCTTGGGCTTCATAGCGCTTCCGCACAATCGCTTGCACCTAACATCGAAAATCAACACAAGTACTAAAGTGATATGAAAAATGTTATAAAATCAAACTATTAATCTTATAACAACTGAAGTGAACCTGATCAACAGTAGCTGCCTCGCCTTTCCCACCAATCATTGCTTCATATGCAACACATATCCTCTCCCAACGTTTGTCACGATCCATTGCATAATAGCTTCAAAATTTATAAACAGTTGAATGTTCTACAACAAAATGAGCTTATATTCATCAAAACAATTGTAATACAGACTTTTTCTCACTAGTAGCCGGCCGCAGCCTGCTCTAAGAGTAATAATTAACAATTTTTCATCATGCAAGAAATGGTAAGATACCGGCCGACAACTGTAGCTAATTGACCATATTTCAGCTCATTCATGAACGCAATTGTCTTTTCAAGGAATCCTACTCCACTTGTAGGAGATGTATCACGACCATCTCCATAGAAATGAAGGTAACATTCAGGGACGCCCAACTCTTTGATTGCTTTCAAGAGTGCAAACAGATGGTCTAAAATATCTGACTTATTTATTACAAAAAGATTCAAAACTGAGCTTCAACATAATAATAAGTAATAACAAGTATTGAAGAAGAGATAAAAGTTAAATTATGCTTATTAGATTTTCCTACTTATGCAAACATGCAAAACCATTACTAATTTTCCACTGGTTAGCAACTTTGATGCAATCTCCATACTAAAGCTCTTATATGGCTAGCCAGAACGAATAATTTACGAAAGAGACTAACCAATATGGGAATGTACACCGCCATCAGAAACAAGACCAGCCAAATGCATTCGACCATTTCCAGACTTGGCACGATTACATGCCTCGACAAGATGCTCGTTTTTTACCTAAATCTATGGATTATTTTTTGAGTTCATATGTCGTCCAGAACAATAACGTAACAGCAGACTTAATTTTTACTTGTTATTAAAATTTTTTCCCCAGTTTAATTTTCTTGCTTCAAAAAATGTCCACACACCAAAGTGTTCTCCTTAATCGAAAGGTTGATACGCACAATGTCTTGATAGATTGGACGACCGGATCCAATGTTGAGATGTCCAACCTGAATGGCAATTGAAAAGAGAACAAGAAATCAATAAGTAAGTGTAGCACGTGTATTTACTTAACGAAACTGAAGAAACCCTCGAAATAAATTGAAATTCTAAACCTTCCCAAAGCTTTCTGTTGTAGAAACAACTAACTTCAGAATTACCCATAAGTCCTTCCGGAAGACCAACGTGCAGGCCATGAGCTTCAATTTGAGTCCAATTTCCTGTAATTTTTGAAATCGTTCACGTCATAGTCGGAAAAACGTACTTTGATTATTACACACTAACCAGAGCATAATGAATTCATAACGGGTGTATTGGCATTCTTTATTGCATTACCGTCGCTGTGTTCGGAAATACCCCAACCATCAATAACAATTAGACATACACGATTGGTTACATTCGTCATATCGTCGTTGAATTTCAACAGAGTGCTATGGAAAAGCAATATATAGGAGGTCAATACCCTGAAAATAACATTCACAACATTCAAAAGCTTGATGATAAACACAATTGCACACAACCAGTTTCGTAACAGCCAAAAATTATTGATCAGAAAAACAACAAATTATAAAACTTGCTGTTCAACAATGTGTGAAACTTCGATTACATTCAAATGATTGACTAATAACGCTGAATTATCAAAAGTTTAAGAGAAAATTCAATAAAATTATCCAATTATCACTCGATGTTCTACTAGTCGGAAAGCTGTGAATAGAATGAACATTTGAAACAATACACAAACACTCATGAACTATTCCAATAGTTATATACGTGAAAGAGTAAAGAGGTCATTTAGAACAAGTTGTGATAAACGATATCATTCACGTCCGTCCTCAATCCACCAAGGCAGCTGCCTCAATTGATCGGCGCAAATGCGACACTTAGAAACCTGTGTGTGAAATATATAACTCGATGAATATCATCAACTCACCAAACACGTAGTCAGCTACAGCTATGCTTAATGAACCACCATTGGTTATGTATGTATCTCGATATCATTATATCTTTCTCATTATATCTTCCGTTAAATGATTTCTAATCTGCCGTTCTACAAAGGAATTTAAAGAAGTTCCTTGCAATGATTTACTATCGCATTAATTTTGTAGTAAGCAATGAGTGAGCTACTCAATCTTTACGAGTGTAAAGTGATTCGATCGATATACATATTTATTATTTGAAAGATGAACTTGCTTTCGATTCCGAACAGTTCACACGACAACAGATTCCAATTATGAACGATATTTCCTATTCATGTTTGTTGAATAGGAATAAACTAATCGTTTATAAAATTAAGCAATCTCATAGTCAGAGGAGTTACCTTTGAACCTCCAATTATCAATTGAGAAGTTAGTTCTTCTCAATAAACAACTCCTCATAAATAAAACATAAATAACATAACATAACATAAACTAAAAACTACTAACTCATAACATAAACAATCAACTCCTCAATAAACATTAGATTATTAAAAGAAAGTAGATTAGAAGTTCTGTTACACAGCTGTTCATATAGTTTTTTCTATTTGATATAAAGTGTAGCTAATTTTCAAGCGTATGACGAATGATGTAAATCATTTTCTTCACATTTACACTTTACAATAATATTATGACTCTTTATATTATTCTTTCCCTTGTTATATTGAGTTCATTTGAGGGAAGCATACATATTTATGGCCTCGACTGTTTAATTGCATGCTAATTTTGTTTGCCTGATGATCATTTATTTGTATTTATGGCTTTGCTAAAGGATGAAATGACTTAATTATAAATTCGCAAAGTATTATGTCATTGATGAACTTTAAAATCGTAGATATTGATTGGTCTAATCATCAGGAAATGCCTATCTCGTTCACTGAACCTTTTTTCGTTTGTCAAACGGCGCGTTTCCAGTTTAAATCATCAATCCGCTTTAGGTAAACTCTACTAATAAATAGTATGTGGAGGAGTGTAGTGACAAGTTGGTACAGGTGCCACAGTGACACAAAAGCCTGAATCAGTTCTTAGCCGCCCTCCAGGTCTACCAACTCCGCTATTTCTCCGAGCTCCATAAATTGGTGCCATAGAAACCTGGAACCTGGATAAGAGTAACAACACTGACTTGGTGGAGAGTGGTCAACTCAGATCACTGTATAGACTAGGCTCGCATTCATCCACCTCCACAATATCACGTCGAACACGAATGCATAGGCGTATCCCACCATAGAGATTGTTCAGGCTTATTTTATCTTATCTAATGAACTGTCTATAAGGATTGTTGTGGTCCAATTAATCAAAGTTCATAAAGATTTTCATTGTTATCACTAGTATAGATTCAAACTCATGTGATGTTCATGTTTGAAACTCGTGAAGGGTTTTATTTACTGATTTTATCGATATGATTGAGTGGCCGTTTGCTCAGGCAATGCTTTACAATGAACAAATCGATGCACTTAGATCAAGACTGCCCATGGATATTGTGGTGATCTAAGAATATTAAAATGTATATCGTCATCATATCCATGTTTTTTTATGTAATTCAACTTAATGGTTGTTCATCGTAATAATCTTTCATGATGATGTATTCTATGTTTTATACTGCCTGAGGTCACAAGCTTTATGATTGACTTATCATTGTAAGGATATCAATTATACAAATATGAGAACTAGATGCTTACAGCATTACTTACTATGATGCCACTTTTGAATGATATAAAGCATTCACTATGAGGTTGATCACCTCTTTTCCTCTTATGAGTATCGTTGAACATGCCTTCTATCTACCCTATTTGTGTATTTGGTGATTTAATAGCACATCATCACAAGTTATACAAACGCTAGTACTTTTCCCTATTGTACTTTAGTTCAAAATGGATTGAGGCAAATTGAGTGATAAGTGATATATCACAGTGTATCTCATAGATAAGCAGTAAGGTCTTCCGTTATATCGAAAATCTCATTTTTTTTGACTGTTTGCAAAAATACATCGAGTCGTGTATTATCACAAAACAAACCGGGTTGACAACAACATAATTCAATGAAATTGTCGATGAGTGAAAGTACTATTCAAGTACTAGTACTATTCAAGCTGAAACGGTTTCTGAACGAAGAAAAAAAAACCTATTTCGTCACTCTTATGAAACATACAATATGTAATAAATTTATTTCCACGTTCCTTTTAAGAGAATACAAAACAAATTGAACTCATTTGAACTTTGAGGAGAGCAATATCGTCAAAGTGTTAGCCATTACTCAATACGTTTCATGTACCAACGTCATGTTATTACTTAAGAAGAAAAAAATGAAAATAACTTAATAACAAATGCTGAGGTTAAAACATGGTTAATTTTGGTCAAATCATTAGAATAACAACTACTGATCGAATGTGGTAAAGTCATTAGCCTAATGATTGTTTTTCAAAATGTCTGTTGTTGTGGAAATTCTTGAACTCGATAATAAACCCTCATTTCCTCACAATTATATGTACCTCATTCAATATCACGTAATAAAACTAGATCAGTGAAAAAAAAGAACTCATCTTCTAACTCAGGTGAAGTTCGTATTGAAAAGTTCGTTTGTTAAAGAAGAACAGGTCAAGGAGTGATTACATATCAAAATCCACTAAGATGTTGATAAGATCTTCTCCATCTCAAGGCATCATTCTGTTGTTCTTATGATATTTATTACAGTAGTAATTATCTATCTGTTGACCTAAGGCTATCTCAGAGTGATGAACAATTACAAATGATTTTTGTTCCTGTTCAGAAAAAATATAAATGAGACAGATTGTCTCATGTGGTTTCTTTCATATTCTATTTATTACATCTAATCGATTATTATTATACTGATAACTGAATCGATAGTTTTTTTTTCTGATCAATCGAGATTCCATTTTGAGAATCGTAAACTGTAAACACTAATGGAAAAGCTATACACTCAACATTTGCGTTACAATGTAGTATGACATCATCATACTACTTTACAAAACTGCAAAGAAAAATATAATTATTCGATGTGATATGAGGCACAGTGATAAGATATGCGGCGGTGAAGCTAAGATTCCAGTTCGCACCATGCAAACTAAGCATTCTCCGCTCGTCAGAGGCCGATGTATTGATCTAAGAATGATCAGGAAGGATAAGTAGCAATGACTTTATAAAAGATCGATCATATTATATCATACGTTCATTTATAGATTGCTTTCAATCATCTCTACGATATCACGAAGACGAATTGATGATGTCTCTTCACATGAAGATAGATTACGTCATCGTTTATCTTTATTCTAAATCGTTCGATGATCAACTACATTCTTAATATTCCTCGACTATAAACGGCTTCGATTTGTGTAGGGCACAATAAAAACGAGTCGGAATGCTAAGATTTGCACACTTTCAACAAAACTCATATGTAATGACGTGTACATTTGACGATTACCCTCAGCACTAGTTTTTGATGAACAATTTTGACCTAGTTATCTAGAAATCGGCTCCCTATCAAGTACACTTGATAAGAATTGAAAGATCGTTACTTTGTTGTTCTGTTGTGAGGAATAGTACGTTACCGTATACAAGAAGTTGTTGCCTTCTAGATGAATGGTATAATTCGTACACATCAATGCTTATGAAGTGGAAATGTATCATGTTTGAATGAACTAGTAAATGTTTCGTACTGGCATAAAATTTATTTTTTTTTCGTTGTTGGTAAGACTGTCAACAAACACCCCGCTACGAGTTAATGCGTACCGATTTCGCCTCTTTCTAATTAACTCCAGAACTCAACCGATGCTATGTGTCGATAACGTCGAAAACAACGAATGTTTATCTTGTCCAAGAAAGACCACCCTGTGGCAACTCTCTGACACAAACAACAACTAACATGAACAAAAACCAGATGTGTTCGAATTCTCAATTCAGCAATCCTTACGACAACAGCTTTAGGTTTTCCTATGTATGATCAGAGATCACATACATGAAGAATAAGCGTACTGTGTGATAATGTTGTAATAAAACGAGTAAATATCGGCCTAATACAATAAGTTGTGCCATAGGATATCCAGATAAATATAGCAACTCAGTTATCTCTGTAACATCTCATTATAACCGAATCCTCACGGATCTACAATTCCTTACGAAACCCTTTTATATTCCGATTTTCAAGTGTTTCGTTTCACTTAGTGGTAAAGTTAATGTAGTATTGAAATTGGTAAACAAAAACAAATTGTCTTAACAAACAAACAAATTTAAATCTGGTAATGCACATTTCAATATTGAACGTAGTGGGTTTGTTCCAATATCAGATGGCACATTATTCAAGCTGACTTCTAAACTAATGAAATACGCTCAAGATGATGGTACAGACATATTTTTATGATCAATTCATCTTCTACGTACCACAGTAATAATCATATCGACGAATTTGATGATATTAATAACTCAGCTCAACCTCTTCTCTTCAACTCAAACTCTCCTCTAGTTAGTGTAATGAGAAATCTTACATGACGCAAGCGTTAACTCGATGCCAATTATCACTCCTTATGTTGTGATATGTACTTTCCGAACATTATAACTATTGAAAAACCTCCTAGTGTATGGCAAACTACAATCTAATGAAATACAATCGTTTGAATCTTTTTTCTTCTTGATGACAATAAGAAATGGTAGACTAATTAAAATACTAAAGAGAAAATTGTCGTGATTTAGAGTTTCGTGGTGAATTGAGGTAGCAATCAACATTGATCATCAGTCAGTTGAGATGGTACGATACGAGTGGCTAAATGATGCGCATGTCCTGAGTGAGTGAGTGAGTGTTCACTCCAATGAGCGACTGAAATTGAATGCCACGTACGAAATTACCTCTTGTTTTGGTCCTCCTAGATTTATTGAACAGCACGACAGCACTACCAGTTGGTAAGACAACTTACTCTTAAAGATATCTAGATCTGTTCTTTTCTAACGTGAAAAAGCTCAAGCCATGATTTCAAATTGAAAAAAAAGACCACTTTTTTCCCAAAGTAGTCGATAAGATGGATAAAAGTTATATGCGCGTCCTTTGTAACGATAAAATACTTTAGTTGAAATGACCGGATCGAATAGGATTCATCAACTCCCTGTAATTAGCGGCCTGAAATTGTGCAACAACTGAAGAATACGAAGCGCAATATTGCCTTAGTTACAAATCTCCAGAACTTATAGATTGAGTCCTCATATATCGACACATTCACCCTCGTAAATTTATGGTTATGCAAATCAAACACTCCACCTCATTATAAAAGTTGAGATATTTAACAATGTTTAAATTTTGAATATGCTTCGAACGTCGATCCCCCTATTGTGGTTTTTGAATGCGTGAAATTCTCCCGTTTTCGTATACTTCCGAAACTGAATACCTCAACTAAGCAATTCCAGTGGCACACAAATAATATAACGAGCAAATTTAGCTTCACATAATTCCATTATGAATTAAATTTACTATTATAAAGAGTGATCTACACACGTGGATGAATATCACACTCAGTAACAAGGCTGATTCCTTAAGAATTTAGCTTAATGCTTTCTTCTTGTCGCCTCTATATTCAACCATCTAGTTGTACTAACAAAGAATAGTCCAATACCACCATCAATTCAATGTTTTGAGACAATTCCAAATCGTATCAATCTTTCCATGAATCCCTTTTCTTTCTTTCTGGTGTTTTCAATCTTCGAATGTATATCTATAATTCGAGTAATCTTTGAGTTTGGACACTATTAACTCATCAACAAACAAAATATACCTCTTAGCTCTTATAACTGTGTCTGCTTGTATTTCAGTAAATTTAAGAACTACACTCTTTCCACACAGCCATTTATTTGCATAGTCATTTACGATTCATTACATACTATTTACAGCCTCCTTGGAAAGAAATAGATATACCTAGGTACGTGGTGTGGACAAAACATGTCGAGCGTGCGGAGCAACTTATTGCATTCATACCAAGGAAACTCAATGTCGGTGCAGCATTAAGATTAAGAGCTACGTATATTCAGTGCGTAACCAACGTATTGCAATATAGCAACCACCACCGCTCAATCGTCGGATATAGAACGCGAAATGTCTGTTTCCAACACAACAAGACCAACCAGAAAACAATCAATATATCAATACAGAAGGCAATTATGGGCGGCGCCAGTTGCGCAACAGGGCGCGCGTCCTGACTACTTGACGGACAAAGAATGCTGCGGATATAAACTTCTGATCAATCGCAATGTTTAGAAATACCATTGAAAAAAACGAAAACGACCTAGCAAGCATTAACAAAGACCATTCGGATCACAGAGTGTGGCGATCCCCATAAGAGAACTAGCAGGTCGGTAACGTGGCAAGTATACTGCCTAAGAATTCATGTGACTATAAGAAATGCCATACAAAAATGGTGACCCGACCCAGTATTCTCTATGGGATACACACGTACACTTCAAAATTTCATTAGAGAGAATCGGGTATGATGACTGAGACTGAGAGTAGCGATTAGACCAGTTGAACTGGAACAATCGCGATTACAAAGACACACAAAAATCGACGACGGAAAACATTTTCATGACAAAAGGATGTAGCAAAAAATCTGTTCACAGGGTAGCTGAAGTTGTGCAGCCTAGATTCGTTGAATCTTGTCCGAGACGACAACGGGATTGTTCTTACGGATTTCTTCACGCTCCATAGTTTTGTAATCGAATGAACAGTTGTGCGCTTGATCATAACGATGATCACCACAATATAGTCCTCCACAGCGACATGTGAAACCTATAAGGTTTCGATATTCTTCAATACAAAAATAACAAATAAATTAACGAGCACACTCACCAGTGAGACCGACCCTTTTCTTGCACATTTGACAACGGTTAGCCTTTTTCACAGGAACAGTCGCGTCGACTGATACATTTCCAGCATCGGTGATGATAACACAACTGAATCTTAATCTGTGCCAAAAAAAAATCTGCGAGTCGCTGGCTACAAAGCCATTGACAAATCCGACTACAAAACATGGAACTTCAATGTCTATCATAAAAACACACGTTGTTTCTGGTTGACTCGCAGCGATTGCTTCTGCGCTTTCGAGTTTGGCAGTGACATCACTAGCCGCGTGGGCAGCTTGTGCACACGTCTGAGCAGGAGTTTCAGTCATTGGGCAGTCTGAGATAAGGGTAGACGACGAAGCAGCCATAGGCATGGGAACTAAATCAATATCAGTACGGTTCCTTAAATACGTAATCCTTCAACATTAGATGACTGCGTGGTTCTTTTAGAAACGACGATTTCAAAGTACTTCAGAAACAGCGCTTTTATCCATTATTTTTTTCTAAATCTAAAGATAATCTTTAATAAGCGATATCTAAGTAGAAAACAAACGTTACCGCTCTTTAAATGAAAAACCGATCTTATCGGAACCGGTTCCTGATATTCTAAGATAAAAAACAGTGAATATTAATTTACATTCTGCATACATATATGTTAAACGGACAGGGCTAGTATGTTTACTAATGTTAAATAAGGAATTGCCAGTCCCAATAAACTATTAAGGGAACACGTCCACAAATACTTCTCCACATTCCCATATTCCTGTCCCACAAACAGATCGAAAACGACGCGCCCGCTCCCCAATAGACCACGCAGCCAGTCAACACCCAATCAATACGGCACACGTTTGCCGATAATCCAGCCCCTTTAGTCATACTAATGCTTTCCAATAAAACGAAAATACAAAAAAAAAAACACGCACCATTTGACGACAATCTAGCAGTATCCTGATTACGTTTAATAGAATCCTTGAAACATTTAGAACATAAGCCCTCGTTAGCCTAAACGGTTTACATGGAATATCAAGAAAACTTTTGTTATATTTGTTTTAGTTTTCAAACACATTACAGAAAAATATTGGTTGACGACCAGTTTTGCTGCTAATAATGAGCTACAAAACTAATTTCATAGAGCGAACAATAAAAATTATCTTGAAAAGTATTATTAAAATTACAAAAATATGAAGCAATATTTCAAACCACTAAGCTCTAAAACATGCTTCTCACTTATTAAATGAGTACTTTGCGCAGATAAAAATCGCATGAAAACAATTACTATCCATTTTCAGAGGCCATTACTAAAAAAAAATACCTGGGATCCAAAAAATCCACATCCGTTTCGACAAAGAGATGTAGTCGACGGTTGTTGCTGATTTTCCATCTTTACCTGAGAAATACACGGAGTACCGAGCTGAGATCGAGTAGGGTTAAAATGACCAGTTTACTTTCGTAATTATCGATAACGTCACTACACAAGATCAAATGACAAACACCGATCAATTAGAATATATTAGCTTCTAACAGTAAAGAGAAAAACAGAAGTGACACAAGTTCGTACAATCAGCTTAAGCTTTGACTAACTTCTTATTAGTATTTGATTTCTTATTAAAATAAAAATTCCACTACATCCAAAAAGAGCATGGACAGGCAATGTTAAAACATACGATATAGCGTACAATAATACAATATGCACGCTCACAAAATGACTTATGATTACGACACATTTTAACGTAATATATAAAACTAAATTATTTCAATGATGATAAGGCTTGCTTGTAATCAGAAAAATTCGAGGATGAATTAATCGATACAAGACTTAGAATGTCATGATAGAGCTGTAGAGTCCAACAATATAACATTTTACTTGAAATGGGAACAGTTATGTCGATAATAGGTATAGCTTTATAAGATAACATGGTCTCATTTGCGAGAGTAAATGATATTTATAAACCTCAACAGTTTAACAAAAAGCCAATTCATCAGAAGATATGACACAAAATGACCGAGAAGACATAATCATACATCTAAATATACGGAGAGTACTATTTGGTAAATATCTTGTGGTATATAAACTATTTTGCTCAGATAGTACCCAAGGCGTACCCAACAACAGCGCCAAGGCGCTATTTTCATAGCTTGAGGCAAAGAGAACCGCATCCAAGGCACGCCCTACCACGCGTGACGCGAACTAACGCTCGCGTGCGTAGATGACGTCGTTGGAACGACGCAGACGCATTTGTTCGACACCACTCCAAGTTGACGTCATGAGCAACAATTCCACGGGTTTTGGAAATCCGTTCAGTTTTTGAGAATACGTTTAACTAGCACAAGAGCATGAGTAACATAGGTGTAAGAGGCGACGTAAAAAAACACTTCAAATCAGTATTAAAAAATCTCAATATGATAAAATAAACGTGGTGCCCTTTCGCTTAGTTTAGTGGAGCTTAGATAAAGACGTCTTTAGGATTTCTAAACTTTCTTTTAAGTTTGACCTAGCATTACAAAAACCAAAGATAACGTACATGAAGATCCGTAGTTCAGAATATCGTCTGAAACGTCTAGAATAAATAGCTCATGGAGTATGAGATTCTGCTTTTGTACTTATGATTATGAGTGTATCAATTAATGAATAAATAAATGAGAACAATTACCGTCATCATTTCGAAAGCTCTTTAATTATCAATCGGAAATCATCACCTGTAGAAAAACTTACAATAGACAAACTCATCTGTTTATCAGAATCAATGCTTGAGAAAAATGTGAACTACTAACAAATGAAATATCAAGGAATGCCATCAACTTCCACTGATTTCTAGCATCGACCCGTTTAGCACAAAATAACAGAAAAGGACATGTTCAGCAAAACTGCTACAACAACGTGGTTACTGGATATGTCTGACAGAGACTAACAGATGAAGTTGACTAAAAGTAATCTTGTGGCGGTTAGAACTTTCTAGAGCACAAGCACTCAGTTTTGGTCCCGTTACGAAAACACAAACACCATTCAATCGAAGCGACATAGTACATGTGTTCTCCAAAGATACTAAGTTAGACAGAAAACAACTGTTTATTTATTGTTGATCATTGCTTATCGAAATACATTAGGCTCACAAGGAGGGAAACTAGGGTAAAAGAGTCTAGTGGGGCAACGGAAGATAACAGTGTCGCAGGACAATTTCTCGAAGGGATGACGTAATACGCAAAAATGTAGACTTTTTCATAATAACATAAAAAGAAATCATACCAAGTATGGAAAACACTTTAACTACGTTAAATCGTACACGCTATTAGAAAACTAATATGTTTTTAAGCGTCGAAGAAATTTCTTTTCATACTTAACGATTATCAGGACCACAATATTATAGGGACGTAAAGCTTGCTAGTCTCATTTCCGCATTATAGTTAAGACTAAGTTAACAATAATTGCGCAGATTCGTGAAGTATCAAGTTTCCTATGAAATTTCTTCGACGCTTAAAAACATATTAGTTTTCTAATAGCGTGTACGATTTAACGTAGTTAAAGTGTTTTCCATACTTGGTATGATTTCTTTTTATGTTATTATGAAAAAGTCTACATTTTTGCGTATTACGTCATCCCTTCGAGAAA
>KN716290.1:245431-269772 GCA_000816705.1 Dictyocaulus viviparus | reverse complement strand
TATGTGCATCGCCAAATCACAATTCTTTCCAATGTAAAAGGTCCACGTGCTTTCGGTGTCAAGGACAACATAACACATCTTGCTGCCAACAACAACAAGTGAAGCATAAGCCACCAACTACGGATCATCAGATAAAGCCATCAAGAAAAAATAAGCAAACAAACAAAGTGAACCAAGTCTCCAATAAAGCGCCAAAAGAGATCAAAATTATGGAGATTCATTCTAATAATAACAATGGAAATATAGAAACAACCTTTCTGCCTACAGCAGAAATAACCGTACTGAACCCGTCATCAAATACGCTGAAAAACGTCCCCATTCTTCTAGATACAGGAGCAGAAGTCTCTTTTATTGATTCAAAGTTAGCAGAAACCCTCAACCTTCCGCGAGTACAAGAAACTAAACTCCGTCTGCAAACATTTGGATCTGAGGAAGTAAAAGAATCAGCTTCTCATAAAGTTGAATTGGAAGCATGGGACTCAAATGGAGATCCACTACATTTCGATCTCTTCACTCACAACATTTTAACCAAATCACTGACAACTCCAACCATATCAACAGAGGATATCGATTTCATACACCAAAACAGTATCCCATTTAAATTACCCAAGAACAACAAGATAATAACACCATTAATTTTAATAGGCTGTGACCAAATATGGTCTCTCCTCAAACATAACAAGGCTCAAATTAAACTGCCATCAGGATTACATCTGACACCCACTCGAATGGGTCATGTAATATCTGGAAAAACAAAAATTGCAAAACGGATGTATCCACATAACGAAGAATCAAATAAATGGGACAGATACTGGACCCTAGAAAGCCGTGTGAACACGATCACGGTGATGGAGGATGAAGACTCGAAAAATTGGGACAATTACTGGACATTAGATTCCGCCGGAACAGAAGAATACTCGAACTCTGAAAAGGAAATAAAAGCTATAGTAGATAAGCAAGTATGGAAACAATTTAATGAAACAATTCAAAAACGTGAGGACGGATATTATGTTCGCCTTCCATGGAAACAATTGAGCTCGCCATTACTAGATAATCGAGCTATAGCACTCCATAGACTTGCTAGCACATGGAGAACGCTTAAGAAGAATAAGGAACTATTGGACATGTATAATAACGTCTTCTTAGAGCAAATCCATTCAAAAATCCTTGAAGAAGTTCCCAAAGCAGCAGTCACAAATTATTCAAAAGTCCACTACATTTCTCACCAAGCTGTACTAACTCCTCAAGAAACAACAACAAAATTACGAATAGTTTACGATGCGTCAGCGCATTATAAGGGATCTCCATCATTAAATAACGCCCTACATCAAGGACCAGTAATCCTCCCGCAATTATTCGGTGTAATGCTACGCTTCCGGATCGGCCGCATAGCTATTACAGCAGATGTGGAAAAAGCCTTTCTACAAGTTCGTCTACATGAAGATGACCGTGACGCTACACGATGCTTGTGGCTGCACAACCATACAAAGGCTCCACATCCGGATAATATTAAAACACTTCGGTTCACTAGAGTTACCTTTGGACTAAGTACATCACCATTTCTCTTGGCCGGGACCATCTATTTTCACCTTGATCAATACGAAAAGGACAGCCAACTTGTTGCAAAGATAAAGGATAATTTGTACGTGGATAATATACTACATTATACGCTGCCTATGTCAAGCAACAAAAAAGGAGCCACGCAATGCAAAGCCGGGCTGGAGTGTCGAAAAATCGACCACACTACCACATTTACGTTATATCAGTGATATTGCTCCATATATAGAAAAATCTCCTCTATTACATAGAGGATTTTTCTATCCTCAACCCTATCTAACCTATATTCTATACTCTAGCGTACATCTCTCTCTCCTTTCCATATTCATTCTTCATATATCTTGCGGGTCACCCATTGGCACACACCAATCGGTGGGTCGGTCATCCGTACCGACCTATCGATACCTTGACGGGCAAGAGATAGCTCCTCCCATTAGCCGCCACCATTCTCTTACGAATTATGTCCACGCTGTCGCAACACGCTATTAGTTATTCCCGCCATATTAATTTGCTCATGATATAATTTACTCATATGGTACCAATATCTTCATATTATTTACTTTCATGTATTGAATAGTGAGACTTCTTTACGCTTTATACATGAATAATTCGTCGAATCTATCCTAAGTATAATCAGATCATAGTAGTATTTATTCTCATCTGATACATTGTTCTATCATGCATTTCTTACTGAATCACAATCGCTTTATATTGTATTTTATTGTTTTAACTATTCGTTATTTATTATTGTTTGGTGTCGTGTTATTGATATGTACTTATATAAAGGTTTAATTACCCAAGTTTGAGGTCTGGCTGTCGACTCATAACCGGGTAACACCTAGTGTAGCTGCCTTCGCTTCCGGGAAGACACGCACTCAACTATGGGAACTTCATCCAATCTTCCATCTTCAGTATCGTCATTATAAGACGGATAAACGCTGCTTCTGCTTCCGACTACACAACTTATAGTGCATTGGCCAAGCCCAGGACAAATTGGTGCATTGGCCAAATCATTACATGCAATTCCAGTTGCTTGTCTTTAAAGCCAGTTAATATTGCTTAGACCTCGTTGTAGTGATAAATATATATGCGTCTTCGAGGCAAAAACTGAAGAGTGATTCTGCTTGGGTTCTAAGAAAATATTCATCATGCACTGCGTTACATCTCATTATTACATCTGATAATCGCTGTGGATGAATTTGTATGCAGTGTACCGTTTATAGGTACGATGGGACAACAGTATTGAATGTAATTAGATGAGTGGAATTATAATGAATAGAAGCCTACATTGATCTTCCCCTTTCATTTGTACCAAAAACTTGTAGTGAAGCCTATCGTCTACATTTTCTCTAATTATTTTTGCAAAGATCTTTTCTATAGTGTCCTAACATCAGCAAATAATTTGATTTCACTTTTTTGAAGTCTCTAGGTAAAAATAAAATGAAAAACATAGAAAAATAGAAAATTGTAGAATGTGGCGATAAGAATATCTTGAAACGTTCTTTAATCGGCTTTTTATTGCAAAACAATCCCATATAATGCATGCTTAATGCACCACAATACACCATAAAACTTGTTCATCCAAACCATCCCATCTGTTTCGCATATTGAAACCTCTTTGTTTCGACGGACCATTTCAACTACTTTGAGTGATAATCACCTAAATAGCATATTTTCGAACGTGATCTTTATAGTCATAGAAAATGAACGCTTCAAAGTCGATGCATTTGCATTGACTAACAATTACAGATCTTCATCGCACTTTATGTTCCAGTTTCGACTTGTTACATATGAAAAACGAGTTGAGATTATAAATTTTAAAAGCTCTGGCATGATGACAAGGTGTGGTTGCCTAACTATAACATATTTTTCCTTGTTGATCAGCTTATAAAAAACAAATAGGTTATGAGTGTAAATCTGGTACGGAGGGTTTCCTTCTGAAATTCATTTCCTCAAAATGTTATTGGGACTTTCTTTGTTAGTCAATAAATTGCTACCATTACTCAAACAACCGTCATTAAGTTTGTCGTTGAAAAATCGGTTAAAATCCATTTCGCACACATGAGATCTGCATATTCTTGTTTATTAATGTTTATTTCCCCAATGTTTATTACCAATAAGTACTTGAATCAGATAGAACTGAAAAGGTAGACAAATAAAAAAGCGCACATTTTCTTTCGTCATTTCAAGGAAGTGGAGATTACAATAGTGGACTATGGCTAAAATTTTTTCGATGGAAATGGAGCACTATGCACACGACGATTTAACAACGATTAGGATTCTTGTTATGAATTTAGGACCGTCTAATTCTAGGCTTTGGTGGGAAAATAGGCTAGGAAACATAGGCTTTGGCGTTGATCTTTTTCTAGTGGCGGGATGCGCCAACGCATTCGTTTTCAACGTGATATTGTGGAGGTCGCTGACTGCGTGTCCGGCTTATGCAGTGACTTGAGTTTACCACCCTTCAACGAGTCAGTGTTAGTTGTCTTACCCAGATTTTAGTACTAATTTACCAATCCAGAAAGATGGCGGGCTTGGTGGCACTGAGACACTACAGCGAACTGATTTGTGCCGGCGTGTCACCGTGGCACCGCCACCACTGCGCCACCGCCACCACTGCGCCACCGCACATATGGTGGAAACGTAACAGAGCAAAATTGTTTAAGAATATTTCAGTTATAGAAGACAATAAGTGGTATGATGGCTAATAGATACATTATTTATATCAAATACGATAAATAAGGTTGCATGAAGGGAGATCGTTTATTAACTTTTTTTGCTCTAATGAGTGCTATTTCAGGGAAACAATTTTCCAAGATTATCAATGTTTATTGGCAGTATTTCATTCAAATTATCTTGTTTTAGTTCTATGTTTTTTCTGAAAACTCTAGTTTTTTTTTCTTCCAGGTCTGTTTTATTTTCGAGCATAGTTAGTACGTAGGTACTTGAATGACTTGTTTTCACGCATTGCGCGGATCCCAGAAATTTTCCTCATACGTTTCGTTGTCGCCCCACTGCTGTTCATGGTCTTCCTCATGTAGAGTGACACCAGTGAGACCCAATTCATTATCGTTAAGAGTTTTTTGACTCAGTAACAAGTATGATTGTCCAATATACGTGCATCTCTTTTAGTCGTCCAATATGACGTTTGCATCCTGCTGGATACAACTCCACAGCTCTTTTTGTGTGCTTTCCTTCCTTTTCATTATATAATTAGCCCATCTATCCTTCGCTTCTGAATCCTAATCCTTTGGATCTTGTCAACGAGATATATTACGGAGAACCTACTGCGAAGAGTAGCTTAATGTTCTGTTCACAGGTCACATTTAAAAAAGTTCTAAGAGCTCTCGATGCATTGAGGTACCAACTCGAGTTTCGGTTGTGTAACAAAGCCTTGGGTGAATTGGAATCAAGTAGATGAAGCCTTATTTTGGGGTCTATAAAATAGTAAGTGGCGTCTTTGAGAACTCGAAGCGCGGACTATTTGGCTATCCTTCTTACATATAATACATTACTTCACTATATTTGATATCTAATAATATGCATACTCTTCTAAACTGCTCATAATTCTATAAAGCTGCTATACAATATAGCCCTCTAAGTTAACACGTATGTGACAAAAGCGGAATTGAGAAATATTTGGCACATCTTCACAATATTGTAGGTTATTCAGATTTTCTCGTTTATTACCAAATCTTTTACTTCGAAATTCCCAGAACATTAAAGTTTAAGGTTGACATTTTTCAACATTTCTTCAATCAAATCAGCGATCAATATTTCTTATAATTAGCTTTCCACGTTTTGCGTTTGTGGATATTGTTCCTATACTCCTATTTCTTTTACTGTTTTCCACAGTTTTTCATTTTTGCAGGTGTATTTCAATGTCACGTTCTTATTTTTGTTACCTAGTAAAATCTTTTCGGATAAAGCTTGTTACCTATACAGTGAGGTCTTACAGGCAATCATGGGTAAAAGAAGTGCCATACAAAAATCCAAAAAAGGAGATTTGATTCGTACTCCAGGTCCTTTAGAACAGCAAATTGAAGGAGGAGAAATAATTCATCGAACAAGTCGTGAAAAACGGAAAAGAAAACGAGTGCAGCAGTTGGAGGAGGTTCGTTTCTGTTTTCATAATATTTGTAATCCTATCTCTCAAAGCAACTGTGTTAATTATAGGTCCTTTGTATCGCACTTTTACAAAAGAGGATAGTATGATCTATCTATTTTTGCTATGATTTCACCTCGCATTTACGTTACATTGAATTTTGTTATTACATCTGTAGTTTTGCACGTTTTCCACACCTTAATATACGTTAGTCAGTGCTCTCCCAATATATTTCTCTAATTTCTTGATTATATACAATTAAAGTTAGCGACCTACAATTATTTTCGACTGTTTTCCCAATAACGAGGTAAATTCTCTGCTTTCTCCCACAACACATTTTCTACGTAATAGGGACGCACTCCATTGACAGTTTGTTGAACTTGAAAATTTAGAAAACTGATTTTAAATGAAACTGGTCCCTCTCAGCCCACCTTCACCATCCAAACATTCCCACGACGAAATCAAAACAGCGAATCGGTGGCGCACATCGCTTATCTTGCTTGCTCTAATTTTAAATGGAAAGTGATAAATTTTGGGCAGTGCTATGTTCTCTTTTGTTTATAGTATATTCCCAGCACTCTATCTGAGAAAATCATATCCGAAGCAAGAAAACAGTTGCACGAAATCGATCAAGAGGAATGTCCTCAAGAAGTCAATGCGAAGAAGAGGTTAATAGTTACTTACATTGTGATTTCAAATGTTTGTTGAAATCTGTATTTTGTTTTAAAATCGTGTTATAGCTTGCGTCAGGTTAGCCTGATTGCAGATAGCGATGAGGATTCAGAGGCAGAAGAATTACTTAATAATGATTATGACGATCAAATAATTGTAAGTTTAATAGTATTTCGATTGTAGTTTCTTATGTAATGTGTAACGATTTTTGTGCATTGAAACATCACTCCCTTATGTCTATGTTTGCACTAAAGTTCGAATTTGGCTCATAAGTTGTGATCTTGTTAGTAGACTTCAATTGGGTTAACTCATAATTTATAGTGTAGTTCTATCTTTTTCCCTTTATATTTTGAGTTTTATTACATAAGGTAGCAACCTATAATTTTATTACTTGTATAGATAATGTTTTTATTTGTTAATAGTAAACTTTGTAACCATCAGTTCTCCAGAATGTTTGTACTGCACTCATGTTTTTTGGTATCTTAGTTTTTGGAGATTTTTGAGTAGCTTGATCTTGGCTGAAATTCTACTACTGCCAAATTTGTAAGCTTTTTATACTTTATTACTAATAAAGTAACATTATTACTAAATTGGTTTGTAGAATCCCACTACTTGTTTTTATATTTCTTTTTAATGCAGGATTTGGATCCAGCTGTCGAAGCTGAACTATCTCGGTTTATGTGCAACAAATACGAAAGTGATAAAACACTTTACAATATCATTGAAGCAAAGATAAATGCAAAGATGGTTGATGTGGACCACGCCTTGAGCAGTAGTGATCCGAATGAGTTTAATGTATGTATGTTACTGCAGTTTTTTTTTTCGAATTTTGACTTCTCATTTACTTTAGAACTTTCTGAACTGCTTGCTGCCAATTTTACCTGGCCTTGTATTGCTTTAGGTTCGCGAACTTGATCCTGAAGTTGTTGAAATGTATAAAGAGGTCGGTAGAGTGCTCTCTAAATACAGAAGTGGCAAGGTACCAAAAGCCTTCAAAGTGATCCCTAAAATGGTGAACTGGGAGCAAATATTATAGTATGTTCTTTCCAATCCCACATCTTTTCGTAATAATATTCTCATCATTAGCTTGACGGATCCGATTGGTTGGAGTGCAGCTGCTATTTACCAAGCTACGCGGCTGTTCGCATCCAATTTGAACCCAAGAATGTGCCAGCGGTTGGTATTTCACGATAAGTACAAAGAATCGTTCTCATAATAACAGTTGTAGATTCTACAACCTTGTCCTTCTTCCACGCCTTCGAGATGATATCGACGAATATAAAAAGCTGAACTTTCATCTATACCAAGCGCTTTGCAAGGCTATGTACAAACCAGCAGCGTTTTTTAAAGGCATAATATTACCGCTTTGCGAGGTGATGTATTATTGTCAAGATGTCTCTCTTATTTTCATATTATAAAATATACTATAGGACTTCTAAGGAAAAGTGCATAATAAATAAATGGATGCTATTAAAGTGTGGTTGATGATCCACTAATAATCGTTTAAGAGAACTGAATTTCTGGCATAAGGTGAAATAAGCTTTGGCTAATCCTTGTTACGAGATGCGACTGCGCGTTCATGTTCAACGTGATATCTTTAAAGTGGTTGAGTGTGAGCTTGGTCTAAATAGTGACTTAGTGAAGTTGACCACTTTTCCCCAAGTCGGTGCTGTTTATTTTGCACAATTTTTTTGGTTCTAATTAACCGACCATGGAAAAATAGTCGACTTGGTATTTCTGGGGAGCAAACGTGCGTGTCGTTGTGACACTTCCACCACTGCGCCAATATGTCCTCTTTTGCCTTCAAACTGAAAAATCAGTGTGAAAGTCAAAGCCATGCTGGGATAGTGTATTTGGAAAGTGGTATATTTTGAATACATTATATTGAAAAAGCATCGGTAGAGTTACTGCAAAGCGTTTTCAAATGTCATTAAGTTATAAAGCTTTTTAATTTGGCTTTTGTCATCTATTACTCCTACTCCTTGTGGTATCGCACCGATTTTCTCTATTGAATGCTCCCAAACATGTCTACCTAAAACACTCGGTTCAAGTAATCTATAGCCATTGCATTCACAGTTCGCACAAGATTGAGTACATACACTCATGCAGCAGAATAAGTAATATCGTATTTTAGTGCAGTTGAGTACAAAGACGTTTTTCGTCCACGATTTCCCTCGATCTGTCATTTGGGTTAGCGCAACGTAGTATCGGGACAAGCCATGTAGAGACCCCGTTAACTGAACCTTATGGATTATTGTTGCATATTTATGAGTATATTTATGAATATTCATCTGCTAAAACTAAATTTTGCAATCTATACCAAAAGCTGTGTCGAGAAACACGTCGTCATTTGATGCAACTAAACTTATAATGATCGTAAAAAGTTTTACTTGTTTTTTCTTTTTCACTCATAGTTCATCTTTCGGAATGTTGCTATATTGTTGAATATGGGTAATGATAAGGATGTTGTGTATACTAAATGGTAACTCATTTACAGTTTCTTGTTTTCTTTCAGTCTAATACTTGCACTCTTCGTGAGGCGATCATCTTCAGTTCAGTCCTTGCGAAAGTTTCCATACCCATATTTCACGCGGCTGCAGCAATTCTAAAGGCATGTTTGTAAAACATTCCAATTCAAAAAAAAACTGAGGAAATTGACTAGTCATGCTTAAGTCTATTTCGAGATTTCAGAATCTTGATTATTCGTCAAAAATTTGAATCCATCAGCTGTCATGTATTGTCGTTTAAGGATGGCATGAATTTTTCTTTTATGAAAATAATCCAATGAGAAATCAGCTAAAAAAGTGCCGTATGTATTTTAAGATTGCTGAAATGGAATACAATGGCGCCAATTCTATATTTCTTCGGGCCTTGATTGACAAGAAATTTGCGTTACCTTACAAAGCGATTGATGCGATTGTTTTTCACTTTCTCAGGTTTGTCCGTTGAGTCATAGAAATTTGGCGATTTGGAAAACTAAGTTTATGGAAATATCAGGTTTACCGGGAAGTTTTGTTTCCTTTTATTACATCAATTTTTGACAGGTAAGCACTTATCTGCTCGGGGCATGCTCAGCTCTATATTTTAATCGCTTACTGTATAGATACCGACGTAACAGGTCTTATATTTTTAGTGAAAGTGTACTCATGATTACTGATAAAGTTCATTTATGCCATTATATATTGTGTCTGGGGTAAGTGGCGCAGTGGTGGAGATGCAGCCGTGATACGTAGACCCAAATCAGGTTCGCGGACTCTCCACCTTATGGGTGACACTATCTTTGATAGATGACTTTTTTTAAGAACATGTTAAAGCAAAATACTTTTTGACAGCAATTTACACAGAGACTTTTAGGAAACCATTTTGAACCATATTTGGAAGATAGGGTCGGTATGGAAATATTCATGTTGGGTGCCACATCGTTTAGGTGAATTTACAAATAGCCGTCATGCTAGCGAGAATTTATTGGTAGTAATGGGAGTCATATTATTTAATAAAGTTTACTGACGATAGAAGATTTTGTATTTTGTTATATTCTGAAACAGACGGAACTTTCCGGTGGACTTACCAGGTACGGCAATCCGAGATAGTTTTTTGAAATATGATTGTCGTATGTTTTTGTATTTAACAAGGAAGTTGGTTTGTGATCCACCAATAGAATAAATGAAATTTGGAAAGAGGTGAATCTGGGAAATTATGATACAGATTGCATCTTTGTAATATGATGCGATTAATTTTTATTTTTCATGATGGAGAGTTTTTCTAGGCACCTATGAAAATAAGTGTCTCGTAAGCATTTGCAGAGTGTAATGTGTCATTTCTATTCATATTAGAGCATGTGTTGCCCTAAATATGACAGGCTTGGGAAAAAATTTGAAATTTTGGCATCTATTCATGCGTTGATTGTCGAAACGGAAAATATTTTCGGATGAAAAATGACGAACGTGACATGCCTGTGCTTTGGCACCAATGCCTTCTCTCTGTTTGCCAGCACTATAAGAATGATCTTAGTCAAGATCAAAAAGCAGCAATTATAGATCTTATTAGGGTATGTTTATTCACTTAATATTTATATTTCATATTTTATCTTATGGCTAATATTCCACAAACTATCATGACTACTATTTCAGTACCAAAGCCACTATCTAATTTCACCTGAAATTCGTCGTGAATTGGAATCTAACACTTCTGATAAAAAGAGCAATCCAGCTGTAACGACCGCGGTTCGAAATAGGGCGAATGATACCATGGAATTTTAACCACCTTAATATTACATTTGTTTTGTGTTCATTTCGATTTTATATTTATTTTATCATTATTTACATGCCATGTCATAGTTTTCCTTTTCGTTTCCATTAGTTTATAATGTATACTAGCTGCAGGTGACCTCTGTTATATAAGTAATCATGAGAGAATCCTACTACAATCAGCGTGCAGAAGTTATATTGATTTCTTATATCGGCTACTTTTTAATTATGAATTAGGCAACAGGAAAGCTTTAGGCATGGATTGGTTGCCATGACTACGAGCATAGCTTTTGTACTGTTTCAGTTTAACTCACCAATACAGAGTTTCCATCCATTATTATTCCTTGCGAAACTCCCATGTTATTTTATATGTTTCACTGTTACTTGTCATCAGTTCGACGACTCGATAAAAATTTTTTTGGTCAAGTGCCATCGAAATAATATAAGTTCTGTTAGTATGTTCAAGCTAGAATGTAGATGTAGACAATCAATAATGGAATAGTAATGATAGTGGATAACGCAGAAGTGATCAAATGTAAGAGCAATGTCTCTTGATCCAGAAGTCCGTTGCAACTAGGATGAGAGCATTGCTATTCTGTGAGGCGTATTTGAAGTAATGATCGTGCTGTGATCGTTTTCTTAGTAGCACTGCAGTCGCCTCACATAACAGTACCAGCACGACGAACTGTTGTCACCACACTCATTGGAAGTTTTATGTTGCGAGTTGCTTTAAAAAAATGAAGCACGTGTTGGAGCCGATTTGCTAGGGAAATTGTACATAGGACCAACCTCAGTTTTTTTGGACCGAAGCGCATTTTTGTGGCGTTAACTTGTTACCACGACGTCTTGAATACGGTGTACGTGTGATTACGTATAGTATTTTAAGGTTTACGTTGAGAAGTAGAGAAGCTGTATTCAACAGTTGGGGCTTTTTTTCTCATTATTAAACTAGAGTCATGTACTTTCTTCCAATACAAAGACATTAAAGTATTGATTGTTTCCTACGTTTTGTTCGAAATTTCGTCCTACGTGTTCTAGCGTGTATGTAATATTGCATTTTTCACTCATTACTTCTCTTTTACGAGAAGATAGTCTGCATACTCAACTTATAGGATAAATAAGTCATAGATTCGCATAATAAGATGTTATCTGTGTTATTAACACTAGATGTAGTGAAGTTTATATCAGTAACATTCTTTAAAAATGCGTGTGGAACGCTTTGTTTAGTGGTGAGCGTGCTCTTGTATGGTTGAAGCTCTTCCGATTAAGAATGATAAGAAGATTGATGACCAAACTTGATTATCCAGTGTACCTTGCCGAATGCAACGTGATGTGTGCCCAGTATTATCATCGTCGAAGGCAAGTTTCCAATAAGCAAATTACAGGAACTATTTTCTGGCTCTCAACGTTGCTTAGTGTGATAAATTATTGAACTGGGGATCTATTCAGTACTTCGTCATTTTGGAACGACACTACAGTCAGAGGTTATCGACACATAATTCAATTTTTGAGAATTCCGAGTGCTTCGGATTTGGTATCAAATTCCCCTTCAACTTTGCAGCCATACCTACGATTGATGCGCGTTGATAAACCTATAGGTATGTACATCACTATCATTTGTATTAGATATGTAACGTAGTAGGAAATAGAAACGAGCTTATTATTATTCCTGCAGTTTGTTGTATGGTCATATTTCGTTTACAAGCTTATCAATATTACCTACGAATAATTCATTAGTTTTGTGCCGATCTGTGCTTCAGTTGTCAGGTAGTATCTATTTTATATGGACTGTAAAATTTTGGTTTTTATTTCAATATACTTTAGGTGCAATACAGTAGTGTGAAGAGAGTCTAAAGTGAGGATTAAGATTAGATAATATTTATATATGAAAATTGATTCTTTGAAGAGTAGTTTTAAAAGCCAGAAATCTTTGAGGGTTCAGTGTGTGAAAGTGGAAGCGATTCATCGCATTTCAGCAGCATTATGTAGGCAAAAGTTCAGAAAAATTTTTAAAAGAGCATATGTGTTGTTCGGAATAACGTAAAATATTGCGACCATAAACTGATTCTTATTCTCCCCTACATAAATAATGAGTGTTATTTATACATGTTATAGAAATTTGTTCCAGAAGTTTATCATTTCCAGGAACATGGTTACTCTACTGGCCCTGTACATGGTCCATTGGACTAGCTACGCCAGCAGGCGAACTACCTTCATTTTACTATCTAGCTCTTTTTGGAGCTGGTGCCCTATTGATGCGCAGTGCCGGCTGTATTATAAATGATCTGTGGGATAAGGATTACGATAAACAGGTATTTCGAAATGCCATTCATTAAGTGTTAACAACGTGGATGGTTGGTCTCCACGTATAGTTTGTGTCTCAGGAATTTCTCTATTTATTTACTTTTTGTGCGACTTTCGTCCATTATTGCGTTTTTCTACGTACACGATGACATTGGCGCGATACACATTATGATCACAAAATCGTCAGATGTGGATTTTGCTTCTTAACGTTAGCCAACATCACAACCCTTTCGCGTTCAAAAGAGCGTTTGTTTTCCTTTGGATTGCACTTTAAAGCCTTTTTTGTCCATTTGTCGTCACTTCTTATTTAAGACTAGGTCATGTATGCTTCAGCTTTGATCCTTATACTTCTAAATATTGAAGCCTAGATATCTTGTAGGTGATCAGGACTACGAGGATGAGCTTGATGTTATTCGCGTCTGTTATATTTAAGGCATTTGAGGCGTACTGCGATCATGAAATCTTCGATAAGCCAACTTATGCTTTTGCTGCATAGCAGAGCGTTGGGAACACTACAGAGTTGGAAATGTATCTCGATAAAATACGCAGTCATTTTTTTAATACAATCACTTTAGAAATCGGTGGTCTCTCTTCTTGATTTACGAGCACTCGCAACACACTTTTCATTGCGATTGTGTCAAATGCTTTTTCGTTGTCAACGTAAGCTAGAACGGGGAGGGGTATTATCGACAGTTTTCTACAATCCGTCCAACCGTTTGGGTGTAGTCCATATAAAGAAATTTCTTGTGAAATCCTGCTTTTTATACACATTATACTTCAAACAGTGTTGTGTTGTTTTTGTGCGCAATAAGATAATCTGTGAAAAGCTTTAAAACACATGCTGTAAATCGCATAGTTATTCTGAAATTCCTTTCAGTTACCCTTTTGTGCAGAAGTGTTGTGCACGATGCTCTCCACTACTCTGATATTTTTTCTATTTTGATGATATTTTGTCATTTCGTGCGAGTAGTGTCATATGGTTTATGGCCACCGGCTTGTAGAATTTCAACATTTATCTCATTCGGTTCTGAACCATTGCTACTTTTCACGCTACGAAGAAAACTTTGTAACCCGAACCTTTGGAGGGAAGATTCGAGATGATTTTTCTTTGGCTGGTACTTGTGAGTCTGACGATGAGGAAGTTTAGTGTAGAGCTTTACCGTTATTAATTCCATATTAAATCGGGTGGTAGTCGATATTCCGTCTTTGCTGAGCAATGCAGACATTGACGCGGTAATTGCGAAGATCTTGACTTCCTCAAATTAGTTCACATTTGATTGCTTTAAATAATTTTATTTCTACTATTTTTAATAAACTTGCAACGATCTCCTAGCATTGATCACTTGCCGTGGTAGAGGGGTCGCAATTGGATCTGGCATCATTCTTCTCTTCGTTGCGAGCATTTCATTGTTTGCTTAGAAATACGTTTTGATTGAGATACTGAACCATATTATGCACATTTTTGCAATGTGCTAACAAGTGCCTCACGGTTTTCATCTTCCATTGATGTATGAAGAGGATTTTGTTGAGAAAGTTTTTTCTCCTCTTGCTCTCTGCTTAGACGAATCCTCGCGCGTAGAGAACGGTGATCAGATCCGGCCCAGAAAGGTGGTATTATTGACGTATGAAAAAGACGCCATTTTCTGTTAGTAAGGATATGATTGATCATCGCGTGGGTCGTTTTTAATGATTAACTTATCACCATATTTTTGAGAAAAAGCATTAGTGCACCAACCAGCTCGTAGCACGGCTAAAGTCTCTGAGAATGTAGAATATGGCGCTATCTAGTGTCTAACGGCGATATTGCTTCTTCTCAAAGAATAACTTTTGATAGGAAATACTTGTTTCGGATAACAGTGCCGCACATCCTTCAGTTTCATTGTCATCTCCTAACTCAAACTTCCGTTTCTGAATTTTTTTATCGCTCGCCTTGGAATGAGTTTTTATTTCTGTTTTTAATGATTAGTACAAGCTCACTTTGTCGAGAAAAAGCACTAATTTACCAACTAGCTTGTAACACGACTAAAGTCGATAATATAGGATTTGTGCTGAGATAATATTTATAGTTGGTGTTGGTAAACGCATAACATCGTTGGAAAAATGTGAACCATATCAGCTTCATATTTTTACCATTTGTTGTTGAGATTTCTGACTGGAGCCTTTGCCATTCTCACTGGGACAGAAGTTAACGAATCGATATATTCAGCCGATACTCTTCACTGCTATATTGCAGTTGATAGTGATGTCGTTAGATTGTTTTCGTTATTATTCCTGCCAATCGTTCGCGTCGCAGTTAACATTAACGTTAACAAAGATTACAATGATATGAGAGTCGATTTATATAGAACTAGTGCAACATGAGTCGCGTTAGGATTTCGAAAAAAGGCACTAGTTAATTTAAAAAACCCTAAACTACGTGCCTACTTGTTTGACTTTGCAATTCTCCACGGCGCTCTGTTACGCATCCGAGACTTGGGTTGGTATTGTTGCTATCTTATACACTTGAATGATTTAACAAACTAGTCACAGTGCGCTTGAAAGATGTTTTCTTGAATATAACCGGCGAAGGCAACACAAAACCGATCTTCGTAGAACATGCTTAAAAGAATATCTTGTTCTCATGATTCAGAAAAATATGAGTGAAAAGAAAAGTATGGATGATCTAGTCCTATAACGAGAAAATGACGACATGTTTACAAGAGAAAAACTGTACAATGGTGTCGAAAAGTATGCGGACTCTTTCGGCAGTCATCTTGAAGATGGGCGACTGAGTTCAGTAGCCTCATCAGCAGCTAATAATAACTTCAATATCATGGTATAGGGTTCACTTCGTTACCATATATGTAGAAGACCACCACCACGTGCGACAGTTGTGCGAGAAGGTGACGAATGTAAGATTGCTAGAATCCGCGCTACGCATGAAGAGAGGCTATCTTTTTAACTATGTATCGTAGCGAAATTTCAACAAAAATTTATCTGTTAATTAATTTTTGAGGTTGAACGCACGAAGATGCGTCCTTTGGCATGTGGATCTCTCACTCAGAAGCAAGCTTTGGTCCTTCTAGCCAGTTTGCTTTGTGCATCTTTCTCAGTCCTAATGCGTTTGAATTGGTTCAGGTCAAAATTTACATTGCATACTGATACTATAGCTTATTTTTATTAAATTCATCACATCTCATCTTTTTACAAAAATAAGATTTTTTATTCTAGTGTTGCTGTTGGTTCAGCTTCAATGTTGTTAGTAGTTGGATATCCGTTGGCGAAGCGATATACGTATTGGCCACAATTTATTCTGGGTAGGATCTGTTTTGTCAACTTAGCTTTATGATGAACTCCTAGGTACCACACCTCGTTTGCTCTTGACCTTTACCTAAGAATTTTAGCTTAATATATTCCGATGAAAAATTGATATGTCAATTAATCTTGAATAATTTTATTTCCCTACATTTGATTGAATAACTTCTAATTCGAAAAGCAATTGCGGTATGAATTATATGAAGGAAAATCATAAGTTTGAAATCTAAAACTGCATGTTTGCTAGTGCTAATTTTTCTAAATTTGTAACTTTTTAGTTTAGTATTAAATCAAATCAAATAAGATTCAGTGTGGAATAATCAGTTTTTGAGATTGGACATCCAAGTTTTTGGAATATTGCAATAGTTACTGTAGACATTGTGCCTTCCTTTTGTATTTTATTGCGTTTATTATACATCCTCAAAGGTTTATTGGTAGTATTCAATTGTATCAATTAGGTATCATATTTCTAATTTCCTAAATTTTTATTTGTTTGACTCAAGTCAATGAGTCTTGATGTGCTCTTGTACTAATTTTAAAAAAGAAAATTAAGCATAAGATCTGCCTCATTCCGGTGCATCTTTCTAAAAACTGAAGCAATACGAATGATTGCAATATTTGAGATGCACATCGATCGGATTCGTTTGTTTTGATTTTCGTCGATAACAAATCAACACAATATACCACGTTTCATTTTTATTACTGTTATCTTTGGCATGATATTGACGCAGCTTATGTATAGACGTGTAACAAACTTGTTGCAGGAGCTACCCTCAACTGGGGTGTATTGATTGCGTGGGCTGAGATGTTGCCTCAGGATCAGTTTTATACCGTATTTCCGCTCTACTTCTCTGCAACACTCCATACTGTTATATACGACACAATATATAGCCATCAGGTTACAAAGAATTGAACTGATCGGGTTTGGATATCGCCACATTGCAACTCTGAAACGAATGCTCGTGGATGTTGTGTTGCAAACGGTAGAATTATTTTATTTTACGACGTGCAAGACTGAAATACGAATAATGAGAATGCATTTCTGCGTTGTGATTCAATTTCCATTTTATTGTTGCGTTTAATTGGGCATTTGCTGCTTGATATAGTTCGGAAATCTGCATCGCTCGTAAATTTTAGACACTTTGCAAAACCTGCCATCTTGCTCAACTTTTCGTTTTCTGCTACGGTTATATATATATATATATATATATATATATATATATTCCGACCCAGGGTAATGTAACGATTTGACATGAGATCAATAAAAATGTGAAAAGATGCATGAAAATTTGAGAAGTCATAACACTTTCTAAACATTTGTATGATATTGCATTTAATGTTTGCGGGAGTAGTGTAGTAGAATGAGTATTAATTACCTTGATAATAAAGTAATATCAATATGCAAATGTTTTCACTTTCTCTTAAAACAATGCCTTCACTTATAATCAAGAAGTGTGACCATTCTCTTCCTAGTTTATTCAACTCATGAATAAATCTACATAGGAATTGTGAGGATCTCGAGCAGTGCTTTATATTATAGAATTTGAAGCTTTTTGCCTAATTTGTGCGTGGTATGTCGTATGTATTTATCAGGAAGCGAAAGCAGTTCTAACAATTCAAACACGCAGCGTAGTAAAGGTTTTGAGCTAACGAGGTGTATTGTGATCTGTAGATGCTGTGCAAATTATCTCATTATTATATACTTGCAATGACAGAATGACGTGAGTTAAACCAATAGTTTTGTGGTAGACATCTTCTCATAAACTTTTGTTAAACTTAGCGTTTTTTGCAGCAAAGTGTTCTTTTTGTTACATTCAATACTTATTCTGTAATTAACTTATTTGCTATACCTACAGCCGTTTTCTTTCTATAGTAGCATAGATGAACATTAGTATTTTCTTTGCACTAGTGGTATTATGCATGTTGCTCGTATTCGTTATGTTAATGTGTAGTACTTAGACAATCTTGCTGCAGGGCTGACTTTCAACTGGGGTGTACTACTGGGCTGGTCGGCCATACGAGGGTCGCTTAGCATGGCTTCGATTGCCCTCTACTTAGCCGCCCTTCAGTGGACTATCATCTACGATACTATTTACGCTCATCAGGTTATGCTGTCTCATGTAGCAAGTGTCTTACCTAATCGTAAAATTATTTGTCAAAATAAAAACGTCTTGAAATCATTCCTTAACACATTGACTGAATTTCGCGTTACTCTTGATGTTCTAATACTCTTAGATTATGTGGATAAGTAAAAGTGTGTTAAGGCATGAGTAAGCATCCATGTAAACCCATCCAGTGTTAGTGTTCATTGAATGTCTTGACTCATGAGGTGTGTAGTGTTCTTCATATATATGTTGTTTTTCGATTTTCCCTGCTTTTTTTCTGAGTGATTTTAGTGCAGGTGCAATGTGGAATATCCCCTTCATGGTTACACGACTTTGATTTTGTGCGTTTATTATACTACAGTGCGTTACAATGAAATATTTTTCAGGACAAAACAGATGACATAATGATAGGAGTGAAATCTACCGCTTTACGATTTGGAAGAGCAACGAAAGTATGGTTAAGTAGTTTCAGTGGGATTACAATTGCTGGTCTAGGCATTGCTGGTTTCCTAGCAGAACAGACCTGGCCGTATTATCTATCTCTGGCTGGTAAGGGTGCATCAGTCATTTTATTTCTATTCTATTGCTGTGCAGTTAATCGTCATAGGTTAGTGATATACTGGTTTTCCGTATGGTCGCATGCTGTAATAGATGAATTGGTTAGAGTCAAATTTATTTTTATCTTAAGAAATATAAATTCTCAATCCATTCAGCTCATGGATTTGGCGTAGAAATATTTCTAGGCTATATCATACCGCGAAATAGTAGTCTAATTGTTAAGGGATTCCTAGCTTATTTCATTGTCATAATTTTGTTCCAAATAATGCAGAAGGATACTAGTTTCCAGCATGCACTGTAGAACACAATTCTCAAGAGTCTGGGTGCTTGGTAGCTATTGATTTTATGTTTTCCATATTTTCAGGCACATCAGCGCATCTAATGTGGCAAGTAGCAACGGTAAACATAGACGATAGCAAAGATTGTTGGCGTAAGTTCAAATCCAATCAGTGGATAGGAGTTATGTTATTCGTTGGAATCGCCGCCGGTACATTACTAAAAGAAAAGAAAACTGTAAATGAAAACATACAATTAGATGGATTTGATGAATCTTAATTAAAAGAATTGCAAGTTGGAGTACAAGCTCTACCATAGCTGGGTAACTGTGAACAACCATTGTCAAAATATCATAGAAGATGGCGCAATATGTTATTTAATGCGAAGTAATTAGCATGAATAAACACAATATAATCTTGTACGATGTCATGTAGGATATGGTCATTTTGCATCTACAGCACATAATTTCGCTACCAGCCCTGATAGTTGGAGAATTGAAGAAAGCCCTTCACTAATACGCATGTGACATATTCCGATCTCCTGAAATTTTGTGGTGAAATCCATTTAATTTAGTAATTAAATGTGACCTATCAAATATGAGATTTTTGATTTAAAACATATAGCGATAAGAAGTGGTGATTCTATAAATTTTCATCACTAATTTTCTAACAGAAATACCACTACATTTATAGGCGTGAAAAACTATCATCAATAACTTATTAATGGGAACAGGCGCGAGAAGTCAGGCTTTGGCCTTAACGGTTCATGTGGGATACACTACTCAACCGACTTCATGTGTAATGTATTTGATTAAAAGCAAATTCGTTCCGTATGATAGACTGTCGTGCTCAACCTCCTCCTAATTACCGCTTTTTGCCCTACCATATGACTGCATGAAATTACACCTCCAAAGAATAATCAATTGATTTGGTCAAGTACTCGCGTAACTTTGAAGCAACTCTTACCGCTATTTTGTTCGCCACAAGAGACAGTCGACTGTTGTATAGTAGACACTTATTTTGATAAACTGTAATTTATGCTTAGTATTATAAGCAGTACATACAGATTACTCGACGCATTGCACAGTGGTGAGACAATTTGCGTAATCTGCTACTCTGAGTACACCACATTCGTTGTCTTAATGTTGTCGTGGAGTGTATGAATGAGTTGTATACAGCGAATACAGAGGACCACGTCTATTGCTGAGACAGTGGTTCTTATACTCCCAAATCATAGTGGTACCGATTCACCGATCTCTTAGTGGGGAAAGACTGGTTGGCTTGTGGCCGGATTCTAACCCACGTATCATTGCGGCTTCTTAAGACAATACTAGAGTGTTAAGGATTGAAGTTATTTCTTGTTCGATCGAATACTGGATTTTCGCACGTTGATTAAATACTATTATAATAGACCTTCATATAAGCAGCAGCTGGTTGGGCGTCGTAACAATCCAACTGCTATTTTCTTCTAATAATTGAGAACAGATTTCATGAATCTAGTTACTAGTCGCATACATCACAATTCTGTTTTTTGTCAGTACGCTATGGTCGTTTTCGACGTTATTTAATTTTACCACCCATGAACATTTATGTAAAATCTAAAATGATAGAACTCGTTAATTGTTTATGCTCAAATACTTCACCATTATTACACACATATTACAGAAAATTTCGATAAAGTATTTATCAACCCAAGAATTGCGAAGCGAACGAAATTGGAAGGAAAGAAAGAGCAAACCACAACAGCCTAACCTTTTAAGTAAATTGGACTCAAGAAAATCCCGGGTTTACTTAGAGCACAAGGTTAAGAAAAGAGGTTGAGCAACATTACCGCCTGAACTAAACTATGCAAGCCTTGCGACCCCAAACGTGAATAGATACTTAATGTTTTTCCGGAGAAAACAATATTGATGGGGTCGATACTCTCAAGTCAAATGTAAAGTCACGTCCACACCTCGAAATTGAAACATAAGGATCGAGACCGTCGTGTTGACTTTTTTGCTCGGAAAAAAATAGATTATGTACATTGTCTTATATAGCTATGTGGTTGGGAGTTTAAACTGAAGATAAGTTCACAGTTCCTTCGCTGATGGGGCATATTTACTGAGATTAAGAATCGAAACAGGCTTCACTCCAAATGATGAGTCAACAAAACCGATGTTGATAAAGAAAATATATTTTTCATCATGTATATTCTTGTAGTATGATCAAAAACCTAAAGGGTGGAGGTTGTTAATACCTTCATGAATTCCATCCTAACGTATTCTGGCAACGGAACCGTCTTCGAGACACGAAACATATTAGATACGATGTCCTCAGGAGAATATCCCATTCTGAAGATAAATCAAATTAGAACATAAGTAAATAACTGTGGAACAATCTAATTTAGTTGGATAATTGAAATTTGATATTGATAAACAGCCGCTAAGATAAAAAACATTCTTTTTCAAATCTGCGTTCAGTGAGAATAGAAATATGGCGGGTTAAATCAAAATCGAATCGCTACTACACATAGTCTTTTTCAGATAAATGCTTGAAGTCCCTACGCCCATCAGTATGTAAGAAAACATGGTTCAACGGTCACTAGCGCGATAATCACAAGCAATAATGACCAATAGTCCAAAAATCTGAAATTAGAAAAAAATCCTAGTCTAGCCGAACAAATACTAAAATCTAAGATTCTGATGCGCATAGTTTTGCAGCTGTATTTGCAGTGAAAGAGTACTAAATATAACAGATCCATCTCAAGACAGACTACCGTACACTTCGCTTAAAACACTAAGAATATTCCTGTGCTAAGAAATATGTAATTATTTTAAACCATCATTCGGAAAGATGCTCGGAATTTAAAGAAATGTAGGAACCTATTCTCATAAGTATGATGGCAGTAAGCAAGTACTTCATGTGGATCTGCTTGCAAAACAATAAGACTACAGTATTATTAAGTATAATTATTGCATAGTACCTCTAAAATTGTTTAAAATGAAAAGAAAAATATATATATTACTTATAACATATACTAGGTGCTTAAGGCAAAAGGAAGGGTTTGGACTTTGAATTCCCACAAACAGGTATGTATCTCGTTTCGTGAATAAAGTAGTTGACTTATGTAGCTAATGCATACCTGAGCACTATTTAATCAAGAATTTTAGCAAAAAGAAAATTGAGAAATATAAGTACTGCTCTATATTTCTCAGAAGTTACTTATCAGCAAGCAAAATCTAGTCGTTTGAAAATTTGTTCTGAGGTTAGGTTTGCTTAAAACAACTAAGAACAACTAACAAACGGAGAAAATGTTTAGCCTTAAATAACCGTTGGGAGTGTTTCAGATAATCTTCCTCACCTAATGAATGGGATTATTATTTTGATACAATATGTAAAGCGTTAGAGACAAAACTGCAAGACAAGAAGAGCATTGAATGTATGAGCTTTTTAGGATAAGCGTTAATGGTCACAATCATCGGTTCCGTTGACTAAGACAGAAATTTAACGATGTGTAAATTTGCTCATGCGGTTAGAGATACTAGTTCAAAGTAGTGAATGATAAACTGTAAAGTCGATTTACAGCAGCTAATTCCACAAAGATAAAAAAGGGCAGCAAGAAAGGAAGCGAATGGCACCAGTAATCCATAGAAATACGACAGAATCAGCTGGAATAACAACCTGTAAAAATCATGGATCACTGCAACTGCATCTTTAAAATTCTGTTCAGCACATTGTGTAAGCATGTTAGCCATTAACTGAGGATGTGGTTCGTCGCACACCTAGAAAATTACTCTAAATTTGAAAAAGCTGTGCAACGAGAAGTTCTCCGAATATCACTTCAAATATGTCCATTAATTAAAATTGATTCAATAAATCGTAGGAATATGGAATATCATTTGACAAGCAATATTACTGCTTTTCTTAATCACTTACCTTGAAAACGTTTTCCGCCGATACGTATTCAAAAGCCGATACAGTGCATTGCAAATTATTCAATGCCTGAACGCATACTCCGCATATTTACTGAGCTTCTTGTATAGTTTCTTACATTTGATGCAAAAATAATGATTTTTTGAGTATTTACCTGACGCATATCACCTTGAGCTGTGAACAATAGAGCATTCAATCCCTCATCATCAAAACTAACCTAAAACATTTCAGAAACAATCCTCTATAGTAAATGAAGCGAATCTAGTTAAATTGAATTCATATTAATGCGAGCAAGAGAGAAAGGGCAAGAGCAAGAGCATGTGCTGAAATAGAATAATGGATAAACTGAGCTATAGTTTATAGTCTTAAAAAAACGAACTGACATTCTCTGCTTTACAAACTTCTTGAAGTCTATATACAACTTGTGCATCGGTGAGCTTATGGAATCTCAGAACAGCACAACGTGATTGGATTGGTTCTTAAAAAACAATTATTTTCGTATTTGTGTATGTGAGGTAGGCTTTGACACATTAAGAAGAGTGCCCACATTTCTGAAGCTACTGGATTCCAATAGTTATCATATCCAGTATTGTGATATAGAGATATACGATTATTGAAATAGATTGTTTGAAAAACAAATGATCCGTGCATCTCTATGAGGAATAAGATATTTCAATTACGTGTCGGAATTTAGTAACGTACGGTGCAGAAATGAAAAACCCACCGATAATTTTGTCTGACTGATTGCAAGCCAATGCAAACCTTGTGGTTTCGCTATAACTTTCCATAATGCGTCGCAAAGCCTAGTAATATCTCAACAACTGGATCAATTCTTTTACTACCAATAATGCATGAGGTACTGTATCAAAGATAGTAATACTGTATGTGTAAAATGAGGTTATCTCAACTTGAAAAATTTACATAGAGCAATCAATTATTAAAGATCCTAAGAAAACGGAAGTTTTTTTAAAGCTTTTAGAGTACCTGCTGCGCCCCTTCAGTCATGGAATCAGCCTCATCCAATATAATTAATTTATGTCGATTTGAAGGGAGAGAGACCTTGGTTTGACAAAAAATTTTTATTTTGTTCCGAACAACGTCGATTCCACTGAAAAAGGTGCATTTTGAATACATATACACGTAACCATAGGTTGAGCAGTTATATCGTCTTTTTCTTAGCATGAACAAGGAATGAAAGTGTCTAACTTCTTCGACATTTTTCACAGAAAAATGGCAGTTGCTTCTCCATTTTTATGTGTTTTAAAAAACGACTTTCCAATATATATATATATATATATATATATATATA
>KN716290.1:219407-231658 GCA_000816705.1 Dictyocaulus viviparus | reverse complement strand
ATATATGTACATATATATATATATATGGGGGTGCAGTGGCTCAGTGCTGGAGGTGCCGCAGTGACACGCCGGCCCGAATTAGTTCAAGGCCTCGCCCCAGGCCTACCAAGCCCGCCATCCCTCCGGGGTCGATAAATAGGCAGCAGAGAAATCTGGGCAATTTAAACTGCCACTGAGTTGGTGAAGAGTGGTCAATTCAAGTCATTTATAGACCAGGCACGCATTCAACCACCTCCACGATATCACGTTGAACATAAATGCGGGGGCGCATCCCACCACAAGGGATTGATCAACGCCAACAATTATCTTATCTATCTTAATTATAGACGGAGCTAGGAGCAAATGTCGGTTTTAGTGTGATGTCGTGGATTTTTTTTTGTAACAGATATTAGCTTGTAATTTTTTTCGCTCTACGATTTGTCGTTGTTAATTCGTTCTTTCAACTCTGCTTTGATATATGCATATGATTATATAGATAAGATGTGAATTTTAGATGTATTTTTAGGTATTAGGTAGGTATATTGGTAGATGTATTATTAGAAGTATTTTTAAAGTATATCCATTTAAATTTATGGTGCATGTGAATTTATAGGTGAGAGAAAAAATTTTGCTGCTTACAACGTTCCGATTCTTGCTATGAAATTTGTCGAGGATATTTCGTAGGCTTACGATTGTACAGCTGCTTATTTATTAGATACGTCAAACGCATGCATGTGTTCGAATTTTTCATCGTTAATGTCCTCGTAGAAGTAGTAGATTGTAATAGTTTTCAAAATGATATTCAGGTAATTTGAAAGCATTATTCATTAGACTAGAACACATATTCGAAAACTTGTGCATGGTTGATTATCTTTTAATGAAGTCCTCAGAATTATTGGTTTATTAATGACCACAAAAACGTTGATTTTGTTGCTGAAGAGTTTCATCTGTGAGAAAAACTTCTCGTTTAATTGAATAAAAAACACTTACAGTAAGAAATGTCTCACAATATGCCAAATAATTCAAAAACGTAAACGCTTAATCTCACCGTTCTTTTTTGAAGAAAAAAAAGATGTAGGTGGATTGAACAAACAAAAGCAAAATTGAGCGCTTTTGTGATGAAGCGTGAATAGAAATTAAGTCGAGTTTTTCAGTTACATTATTTTCGGTTATTTTCTATTCAGCAAAGCTTAGGCGATTTCTGTATTGGAAAAGGCATGCATTATAAATGTATTGATATGAAGAATTGGGCACTTTAAAATGATTTCTCCTGCATTCATTTCTGCTCATTATATTCTATTTTAAAGTCAGTAATCATTTTCCATAACATATAATCATAACGGATTCATTGCTTCTAGATAGGAGAGACTAAAATCCTTAACATTGTAACAACGTTTGTCAACTATTCTGTCCTTACTGTATCCTGAAAATGGCACATTGTTGTAGAAGAGTGTGTTTGTGTTTATTTTTGTGATTTATAGAAAACTTGAAAGAGCATTTCCATTCAACTATCTTACAGTTCTTTCAACGCATTCTTTCCTTTGTTATCAACTGTATTCAGATGTTGAAAAAATCGTAGTTGAATGTGATAACGGGAAACAAACGTTCAGTTGTATATTTAGGTTGTTTTATATTGCGGAGGAAAACATTCATCTATTGGTCTATACATTTCATATAAAATACATTCATTTTCACAGAAAGAAAGAGCTCAGCAAGAAAGTTTCCACCATTCGACCTGTTTCTTTTCTGTAGACAGAATTGATCAATTTCTTCATACGAACCACCCAGACAGAATTTATTTCAAAGCACAATTTCTGTAATTACATTTGATTTTTTTTCTGTCGCTTCGAATATTGAAAGCTTTAATTTGGTAAGTTACGTACGTCTATCTATTTGACGATTATTTGTCTAGTCTTCATTTCAAACAGTGAGTTTGACTGCGTGTGGCAATTTCACTTTGTTATTTTTGATATTACGATTTGAATTTTTTTTTCTAGAATTCCATGACTAGTTTCAGTTTTTGATTTTGTTTCAATTCCTAATTCTAATGGTATTAGAATTTTGAGAACTATCAATGTTTTTTCTAGTTACGTGACAAGGAAAATGCGTTGGACGAACAGAAGGAAACGAATAAACATCTGCAGAACAGACTTGAGAAACTTCGTAACCAACGAGTGCGTCCAATCTAAACTCGTTGACATTGAGGGCTGGGATTTATAAAGACGAACTCTATATAACATAAATTCACTAGATGTGCTGATCAATGTCATACTGTTAAATCTGGCGTTAATACTGCTAACTTCGTTCAACAGTCTGCCGATATTAGCTGGTTGGAATAACCACTCTTCAATCCGTGAATCTTAGCCCAGAGTGCCTTTTTAGCTCTCATATAATGTGTGCATGTTTGTTTGTGTGCTCATCCCTCATTTTACTTTTAATCATCTGATTAGCCGTGTTAAAGTGTTTTTTTTTTCCGTTGTTTTTTCATAATTAAGTTTTAGATTGCCTTCGAATAGTGCTCATTGCTTTATTGATTATTAAAAATTTATATTTTCGAGTTCCATGGTGAATAAGGCAATACTTGTTGAAAGCTGTGCCATAATGTTCCAGCATTGCTTGAGGAAACTTGCGCAATATTTCAACCGTTGCTAGCGTCAATTTCTTGTGCCTTTGTGAACTGCATTTTTTGCAAACTAAAGTGGTTTTTGTTTCATAAAGCTTATTTCTTAATTTTCAGTGTACTCAAGTATTGTTTGTGAACAACAGTCAAATGCATTTAAGCCGATGTCTTTCTGTGCCATGAGCATATATAATTTTTTTATTTCTTTCATGAAAATTCCATAAGTTTCACTAGATGACGTTACTTCCTTTTGTTTTGAAAAGTATGGGAATATTGTTCGTTACCATGTCATGGAAAATGCGGGATTTGTAGTTTTAGTGTTATTGGATTAAATGGATAATCCTACCTGGTGCCTATATTACTACCTACTTGCTTCATTGTTACTTGCATGAGCAATTTTCACGCGTCCTGCGACCTTAGAAATTTTTAAAGTGTCATTTGAGTACTTCGTAAAGTAGTTGACGTGGTTGAGGTATCAACTCAAATTTCGAAATATAGCGAAGCGCCTGAAGAACAGTATATTCAAAAAAGTGTGTACGTATTTCCAGGTTTGACTGGGGTTCCCCATTGGTGCGAATGCCGCTTTCGAGCTAATGGTACATTATTATTTCATTATTCCTTGCCAGGTAACAGTGATCAGCTTTGACGAGATCGAATCGCCTTGTCGAATTCTTGTTCAACTGGGATAAAATCTAAGTTTTTTGCTACCAGGAGATAAAGTCGATCTTTCTTCAACTATTGGTATAAGCAGGAATTCATATCCACACATTTAACATCGAAATTTAGTGATCATGGAAGATACAGAGTCGATACGTCACAGTCTAATTTTTTAGTCAGTTTCTTTCTTGTTAGGATTGCTTTTGGGGTGAGTTCCCATAATTGATTTCATATAGATTTCCTTTTGTGTAATGGTGTGGATTTATGTAAGAGAGCTTGAGCATCTAAATTTCCTTCATTAATCTCTTTCATTGATAAATAATGTCTAGATTGTATTATGAGTAGGGTCGCTTCCACTCCTAGAAATTGGATCCATCAGCTGGTCCCAAGTAATAGTAATGTTTAGTTAGATCGCTTCTGGTCTCCGGTGAAGTCAACTAGCTCTAAATCATTGGAGACAAACACAATTGTTTTGATCGTGGACATTTTGTTCTTATTTGATCTAGAAAATGTGTCAATATGCAAAAAATACGCTGTGGTGTACTTTATGTGGTTCGAATAGTTTTATGTTAAAAAGCGTTTATTGTTCCTTTGACCTACCGAAGTGATAGCGAAGTGTAACTAACCTGTGCATAGTTGGTTGTATTATGTTTAGGATCTGTAAATAAAAATATTATTTTTAAGTTTGTTTCTTCAAAACGCCGGTTTTAATATAGCCATGGAGATACATTCGAGTCTTCGAGGATTTAGAATAATGAATGGAGGAGATTTATGAGAGTTTCAACGAATCAGCAAAAACTTTTTATGGAGCACATTTATATATAGTATATTTAGAAAAATAGATAGAAACCATATAACAACTTTATATAATGATCGTGAACAATCGATATCATAATAAGAAGCAATTTTTATTCCTATTCGTAGAAAATCAAAAAAAAAAACTGCCACGTTCACGTTGGAGATGACGATGGCATTAAATTTTGCTGGAAACGAATTTGCAATGCAAATTCATTAGAGATGGGTGATAAACTACAGATGTGGTTGATGAGAGGAATTGGACGATTCTACCGAATACGTGGTCATCGTGCCATTTCTATGGATGGACGGATAGAAATCGTTTCTTCTGAATGTACAGAACTTCAATTCAAATGACCAATGTCGTTCGACTATATGGGTTATCTGTGTAGTTATTCCTTATCGTCCTTTTCCTTAACAGTGCTCCTTTTTTCTAGCTGTCTCAGCAATAGAAAATTAAAGTGCTACAAAGTGTTTTTGGGATTCGACAATAATTTTTGAAAATTATCCATTTACCGTGAATTCTCTTCATCATCTACCAGATGATATTAAAATGAGCCGTGTAATAAATAGCGCAGTTAATCTGTTACGTAATTAATTCTGTTCTTCTGTAAAATTCTCTACAGGAAAACAGTGTTTTATTTGAAAGAAAATATTACGCTCCTATATTGCGAAGCTTTCATCCGAAGAGTTTGATTCTTATGCAAAATTAATGTTTTCCTCGTTTCCTTCTACAGTGTGGGGCGGGACTTGGTAGTTATAGGAGGGGCGTGAGCTTGGCGTCATCCTTTCTTGCCATCTCTACTTGAGCTACACAAGATGCGTAGTATGTTCGCTGTGCTTATAATATTAGTCGCCGTCGTTGTTGCCTTGACTTCAGCAACTCCACTCGTCTACCGATCTCCACAGGTGTGTTAGAATTAATAGAGATCAGGCCATTTAAAGCATAAAATGAAGTCGGAGATTATTGAATTTTCCGTATTGGCAACTACTAGAAATCAATTTCAAGGACTTACTTTGTAAGTTTTATTTTTGCCACAAATATAAAAAATTTAGCGTTAATAATAGACATTCAAATGAAAACTCAGCAATAAGGCATAAATCACAACAAACTATAACAAATGCGTGACAAATGACAAAACTGAATAACTTGTATGAACCTGTGAAGCTTGGTTGTGAAGGGACTTACATTATTCACCAGTAGAAAGATACTCAGAAAGGTGAAGTCATCTATTTCTCTTTCTAGCTGTACTTTGATTTCTACAGATTCATTCTAATACGGATATATCAATCACCATCATGCTAGTTATTCCTGGGGTACTTTCAGTACTATTTCAGAGAAAAAGTGCATAGTAGTATAATGGCTTTCGGGATTTCCTACAGCCTAGTATTAAAGATCATATTTGAGCTTCTGATGAGGCGTCCATATAACGAGGGTTTCAAAAATTAGCGAGAATTTTACTCGTGCTAATGTCATTTCAATTTCGAATGACTTTCTACTAAGAATGCTTCATATATTTAGCAGAACTAAGAGAATAGCTTTGTATGTGCATACGATCAGCATGCTTTGATCATATTCTCTAACTCCTTCTTTTTCAGCTTTTCTACGTGTGGAATGAGATTTCTGTAATAAATAATTCGTGTAGAAACTCCAATTTAGAATGCCTAATAAGCTCAGATTTCTTAGAACTGCTTAGAGTTTTCATCTTGTAAACTCAATTTCTACCTCAGTTTTTTCTCTTCAGGTGAAAAAGTTGAATTCATCGTTTTTCATTGTGTGTCCTAAAATACATCTCTAATTGGATTTTACGTAAAGTATAATTATTTTTATAGATGCATGACAATCACGAGTATTTCTTCACTTAGTATTTTCATATTTTTTAGACTATGAATAGAAACATACATTCATAATTGATTAGTATACGCACAACATATTCTTCATGTCGTTCACTGGTCTTCTGAGTATCGTTGTAGTAGATCACATGAAATGATCTTCGATGGTCAAAACAACCAACCACTCGTCGTTTTTTGAACACTTGATAGATCTTCTATCGAAGATACCTAAGCTGAATCTGCCATACGACGTGTTAAATACCAACGATCCTTCTTTTTTATTCCGAAACGTCATCAATGGGGGTGGATTCTGATGTATGAACTTTCTAATTTTACATTAAGTACATTCCCATTACGCTCTATCGTGAGAAATAGTACGTTTCCAAAAACGATATCTTTAAACGCGTTTCTGTGAAGCTTATTTAGTTCATGTTAGGAAAAATTACTGTGCGAACGTTGTATGTCGATCACAGTACGAAGTTTAACAGCCATTAGTACTCGATGGAACTAGAATGTTTAACGGTCGGTACACGACAAATATAAACATTCACCTTGCTTTCCTCACTATCCAATTCTTTAATAACCAATTAAATGCTTTCGTGTATGTGACTTTTATCTTTAATGCAACGATATTGTTCTCCTTGTGATAAGAAAACTGCAAAGTTTTTGTAACATTGAAGAAATTTTAACGCTACTAATCAGCGACTAGTGATCACAGTTAGTGTTGTAGTTACAAGAGTTCTATGTTTTCCTACATCACCTATACCACCTGTTATATCGCTATTAAATTAAATTGAATGAGACGAGCTGATGCCTCTAATATACTTCATTTCTTCTTGTCGGACGTGCTAGTAGTCAAATGTATTCTTGATTTTTTTTTCTTTCTAGTGTTTCGCTGAGCATCATAATCTTTTCCTCGGACCTCCGTGAAGAAGTCTGATCATTGTGCTGATGCTTTTCCTGCATTTAATGTCCGATGAAATCCAATCGCTTACGGCATCTGTCCATTCATTGTCTATACGCATTACGAGCGTTACACTAGCAATAATCTAAAAGTTTTAATCTTCCATAAAATGCCTTGGGCGTCCGTGTGTTTGATCTGCGATCGTTGACGTCGGTCACAACTTTGAGCTCCCTCTGTTGCTTTCGTGACGCGAAAATATCTAGTGACTTAATCGCTTCTTTTTGCTTCAACGATTTTCCTTCATATTTGACACAAGATATGAAAACTACCAAGATATACTACCCAATGATTTCATATAAAAACGTTTAGCTACTTTGTGTTGATATATTTTCGTTCATTCTTAAACGTCTTTTAAAAGCAGTTCATTCTAAGTAGTATTTGATTTGAATCAAAATGAGTTCAAAAATGTTCGAGTACAATAAATAGTGATGTCGATTCTTAAGTGAGTGAGCTGGAATGGGTGATTTCGAGGAACCTCAACTCGCCTGCTAACGGAATTTTGTTGTTCAAAACTAGCAAAAGTGCTAATTTTTCATAGACTATCAATGATGGTAAATGGAAAGTTTTGAACATTATTATGAGTTGTACGAATTCGGTTGTTGTTCACTGCTAATACAAACGTTTCTATCTGAGAATTCATTGAAAAGCCATTGTGTGCTTATTGCTGGAATCATTGGAAAATGAGAAACCGCGGGTCAGTAAATGAGCGTTATTTCTTTCTTGTTGCTGAAAATGATTAAATATCAAATAAATGAAAAGAACTGCAATGAGGGACACGCTTAATATCAGGCAATCGAGTCTGTATTTAGGAGTTGTAGTTATAAGTCTTTCACTCTTACTAATGACTTCGGGATCATCAAATATAATTAGCATAGTGTAGGTTCTCGTTGTCATATAATATCTCGAATCACATAATGTTGTGGTTCGAAGACGCGTACACCTCAAACATACTTTTATCGTTCTACGTTTATACTTCAGATATACGACAATACGCAGTTCGTGAAAAGAAGTAATGCTGAATTGATAAATGGTCTTATTGGTATGGAACTAGGTAAATTGTCAGCTGTTGGCAAAAGGTGAGACCATATGAATCTATTCAATTTCATTGATCGTCAATGATTGACTGTTCTTTATTCAGATCGAATGCAGAACTTATTAATGGCCTACTGGGGATGAATTTGAATAAGCTCAGTTCTGCCGGTCGACGATAATTTATCTATCAAAAGCCATAGCGGCGACATCTATTGCAGACATTTCAGAAGTCATTTGGAATAAAAATTTGTATGCTATTTTTTTTAGTGAAAACTACCATTCATATCGATGTTGCTTGTAGAATATCAGCGTTTTTGTCTGTAGAATTACATTTAGTATTTCGCTCGCTATTGGTTTTGTTACACTCCGTGTGAGATAAATGAAGTTCGTTCCTGTCAGCATTTTCGTTCCATCAAGTAGAAGAAGTACAGAAAACAATTCTATACAATGCTCTTGATATGATCTTACTGTAATGCAATACAATTCGGTCTAGTATCATGTACTTATACATTTCTATGTTTTTAAATACGAGGTGATTCAACAGCTCTAAGTGATAACTGGAGGCACAATTTTTACGAGATGAGTTTGAAAAGTGACCAGAAAAGTCAATAATAAAATACTGTCATCATACACATCCGGCAATTTCGTCGAACTTTACTTCAGTTCACAAGTAGTTTTCTATTATAATGGTCACTAACCATGACTCTTAACTAACCTAGACTGAGGTGTTAAGGACCTAGCATTGCTTCGAACAATCTAAGGCAGTGCTCCTTCTATGACTTCAACAGTGGCATGCCATATTTGGCAAAGTAGCTATGATTCGGAGCATTTTGCCCTTAAATTATCATGAGAAACGGAAAATGTGGGTTTTAATTATTCGCCCTAAATGGATTTCAATCCACAATGTTTGCTCAGCTGAGAAATACCATTATTTGTAAAAGTGCTTCATTGACTAAACTGCTGATATATGCTTGATATCTACAATAATACGGTAGTTCTACACCAGCTTTTACTTATCATTGGAAGATAGTACAATCAATGAGGAAGTGGAACGATGGGAGGCTTCGGTGATTGATCTTCAATTGCTGAATGAATGGTAATTAATTACCACTTTCTGTTGATTCAAGTAAATGTGTTCATTGTTTATTCATATTATTAGCGCTGTTAGACTTCGATGCTTATGACTGGCAATAGCATCCTTCGCAGTTCTTCTTATTGTAGTTGAAGTTGACCGAACATTGATGAACTGCAGAAGCTAGCTGAACCGTTTCGTGCTTTGTTGACAGCTTTACACCTTATTTAAATGAGTCTGTTCATTGATCAATGTTCATTGTTGAATTGCCGATGAGCTACTAGAAGAAGTACTACGAGTAGCTCAGTCTTGCTAATGTCCAGATTACTCGTGTATTAACATGACAACCTGTTAATAAGGATAACTGGAGCAAAAAAACAATAGAATAGAAAAATACGCAGACCGCCAATTACAAAAGTGTTGTGTTAACACGAGAGAACTGGCAAAGTGTCGTTAACGACTATCGTCTAATGGAATTTCTCATCAATCTCAACGAATGTGTCTGTTTATCATCTGGCTTCTATATATTTTTCATATAACCGGATCGAAGCACGTTAATTCATCTACATAGATAGTTGTGATTCGGATAAACAATTGTACACACCTATAATAACTAACAAATAACCAACAATATTCTGTCGACGTATGTTTTTCCTCTTAGTTGTTTTTTGCTCGCCAATTAGCTGTTCGTCGTAAGAATGTCGACGCTTCACGAATCCTTGAATAGCTCACAAGGACTTTAGTGAATATGGGTTTAAGCTTAGACTTGTTGTGATTGAACTGGTCAGCTTTATGACCTGCTGTCAAATAGATGACGTTTTATAGGACGAGTAACGAATTAATGTGATATCTCCGATGTGCATGACCGATCTCACCGCCGCCGGCAAGCTTTGTGTCTAATGAATTCGAATAATGTCCAACAATATAGATCAATAATGAATCTCAAACTCTTTGACATTAGATTTTTATGAAAGAAACTCTGACGCTTTAAAATTTCATTTACGCAAAATCATTTGACAAGCGTGATTTCAAATTGCTTACTAACCTGTTAATTTTCAAATTTACTTGAATGAGTTGATTGATTGTGAATGAGTAATGGCGGGAATTTTTAACATTCATATCGGTAATTTGATATCTTTTTCCAACACGCAGCAATTTTTATCTTTACAATTCCGAAAAGACTCATGTTTTAATCAAAAAAAAAAAATTGCGGAAATCTAATGCATTATGTTTGAGGCGGCAAAAAATAGATTAGACGGGACATGTGGAAGCGAGTTTGAGGTAGAGCCACTTACATCTACTCTGAATTCTTTTTTGAATTAAGGGTGTATTGGCTATGAATATTCATTTCAATTCATTCCAGCTAAATACTATAACTTATCATGTGCGATTCTTATTCATGTAATATAGCAAAAGAAATATACTAGAAGTAATCGATCTAACGAGTCAAATAGAGACGAGTACTAATCGACCTAACGAGCTAACGAGTCAAATGGAGTATTGCACTTTATATATTGCGGTAATGAAGCCTCTTTCATGTCTTTGAATATTAGAAGAATATAGTGCCCTCATATCAGGAATTGGATTGATTGTGAACAAGCATTACGAATGTAAGGATTAATCTCTTCATTGAAAGAAAAGAAAACCGCTTACGGCGTACTGGTAATCTCAGTTAAGTACGAGCATGGCGCTTCATTAGCATAGTATTTTTGTGTCTAAGTAAACATTGATCAAATATTTTCCTGTTTTTATGTTCACACGACGTGTTTTTTAAGCTTTTTATTTATGGATGACGTTAGTGTTTCAGCTTTCTCGGCTCGATTTTCTCAGATTCATATGTCACTCCAAGGCATACGCAACAAAGTACTACCAACAGATGGAGAATGACACAGTACTGAACAAGTGAATGAAAGCAGTAAGTACAGGCGAGAGGAGGTGAAATGGAAGAGAAGTTTAAAAAATTTTATTCAAATTATTGGTTGAATCAATGCTTTCAGAAAAAGACTAGTCGTATAATAAAGAGGTTAGTTAATTACTAATGTCACCTTCATAATGAATGCTCCAAAATTTAGACGAAATGACAAAAGGGAACACTGTGTTTGATTATTATGAGCTTCAGCGTATAGCAATCCAATAGTAGCGATAGCAGAAATCTGAATTCCTGAAAAGTTTCATTCCCTACCACAAATGGTAATGCTTGCAATGGTATATGACGTCAGAAAAAAATGGTGAATTTTTTTTTCCCAAAAATTTCACCTAAGTAAACAATTATTTGGTATATGAAATTGATAAACGACGTAGAATTGTTTGCATCCATAACAATATCGCATTAGCAAATCGCATTCTGATGTAATCAGTTAGCGAATGTTTCTCTCGATCTTTGTCTTCGAAAGCCTCTAATAAATTCGGAATCTACATAATTTAATCCTATGGGACTGATCGTTCGTTGAGACTCGCGATGCCATGACTCAGAAACGTTGTCAGTTGCCATCGATGAAGCAATGAATGACCCTCACATCCATTCACCGCTAGCTCATTGCTAATAAATTTCTTCTTGCACATCAACTTCTGGCATTCAGACTATTCCACTAACCTACGACACTACAATTTTCTTGTGATTATACAACAAACATTATCATGCCAATAATTATCTGGTTAGCTATGTCGTTTACTATTTCAATTATTCAGCTGTTAGTGATCACTCAACCAGAATGGATCGTGAATGGAGGTCACATACAGGTGATACTACTAGTTGCCAAACCATATGGTTTTTAAACTCTATAATTAAACCAATTTTCAATAGTCCTATTATATCAATAAGATTATGCAAATTTTTCTTCATAATTGACACAATATAACTGTATCTACCACCATGTTGAGGTAGATACCCTTACGAATGTTCATAAGCCTCATGTTCTAGGGTTTGTTTGCTGTTTGTACACCATGGTCATGTGAATTAAGAGAATTCAAATCGTTGCTACCGTTATTTTTACATTTCATGGGATCGTTATTATTTCTAATATCTTCACTAACACTTGTTCCAACTATATTTTGCTCATCAACTGCTGCTCCAATGCAAACTATAGCTCATATGCAGATCACTGCTGGTTAGTTTAGTTATTATTCTTCAATAGTACTAAATATAATCAATAGAAATTTCTCGAACCTTGTTAATTTACTTAAAAATTTGATTGTAATTATTCAGTTCAATATGACATAATACAATGTTGAGATATTCTTGACATGTTTTTACATGTTCCTTGTTAAACTGTTAATGATTCATTTCACCTCTTCCTATC
>KN716290.1:187648-214155 GCA_000816705.1 Dictyocaulus viviparus | reverse complement strand
CTTTCATGAATACATTTTCAAAATTTCAGCTCCTTTTGCGTCCAGAATACTTGGAATTATGCCGCACATTGCTGCAAAAATTTTAATAGTTAGTAAGATTTTGAGCATCCTTAGTGAGATCTGAACCATAAATAAAAATTCACAAAATAGAATAAGAACAAGATAAGATATGATGAGCTTTGGCGTTGATCAGTCCCTGTGGCGGAATGGGCCTACGAATTCCAATTCAACGTACTATCATGGAAGTGACTGAATGCAAGTCTGGTGTTTGTTTACATTGACTTTAGTTGACCATTCTTTATGAATACAGTGCTATTTATACTACTCCCATTTCTCTGGTAGCCATTGACTTTACCATTTACCGGACTTGGTTTAACCCTGGTGCGGCCGCGAACATGATTCGGACCTGCGTATCACGTCGATACGTTCACGAGAAGAACAAGGTTTATCTAATAAAGCCAGGATACAAGAATTTTTAAATCTTAGAAAAGAGCACAAATGAAAACTCAAAACATACAGTAAGCGTGCTGCACAAATTGCATTAGAAATGCATAAATCTTTGACGTCCAACATTACGCAAAATTGTTACACAAATAAAGATCGGTTTCGGCGAAATAAATTTTACCGTACTTTAAAGATAATTTGAGAAATTTACGTAGTCTCGCAATCAACGATTAACATCGTAATCAGAATTATTCTGACAATACACGACCTGAAGTTGAATATACGCAGTCTGATTCGAAATATCCAACAGCCTTCTCGTTAATATAATGAAAGTGTTATTATAACTCTTATAAGGATGAAAAAACGTTCACGTTCTCCCAATCTCTGATCTCCATCTTTTCATTAATACACAAAAGAAAACCAACCGTCCTTGCTTGATCATTCGTTCTCTTTTCTTTTGAATCCATTCTTTTGAGCCTTTTATTGGTTTCTTATCTTTCTTTCTTGACATCACAAATACCCTACAAGCTGTCACATACAATAGTCAAATATAATTCTAAGGTTTATAAATATACTACGTAAGGAATATAACAGATAATAGAGTTGTAAACTTAAAAAACGTCTTATGACAATTCCAATCACCTCGTCCTATAAAAACCAAAAAAATATTATCCATTAAAAGTTTTTCCATACTTAAACAACAGAAACAGGAAATGAGCACTTCTATGCGAATAATTTAGACATAAAATACTTCCTTCCCTAACACAAACCTTCCTTTATTTTCTACACAGTGCTGTACATTATTTTCGTCATCATATGTTAAGGCTCGAGGTAGCTGAGCAACTCCTCCAGTCATTAGGACTAGATAAAACCTATAACAAAAGTTTCTAAAAAAAATTCGACATGCTAGATCCATTCAAAATATTCCCATTTAATTAATCGTATGCATAATGTGAACAATTGCTTGGCAAACAGAACATAATTTGGATTTCCAACAAAAGCAAAAAGAGCATAAAACAGAAATTGAAATGTCCTAAATTCTTGTAGGTTACCTTGAAATATTTATAAGATTGATTTAGACGAAATGTGGAAAGCAGTCTTCATAAAAATAATTAAAAATTACAGTAGAGTAGAAAACGTTGATGTTTTAAAAAAATTTTATTTAGTGAGCTATACAAGTACAAATGATAATCGTCTTTTTCTTGAAATTTTTTTTTAGTTTTTTTCGTACAGAGCTCCAGTTGAAGAGGAAGCAAATCACAGCATATTGTATTCAGCATAACTGTATGATTGAAAAGCTTTTGGCGATAATAATAACAATGATATAACAACAGCATATAAACGGCTCTAATGAGTTAATCCAACACAAGTAAAACATGTACTGTTTGCACAACTTAAATCATAGTGAAAAGAGAGAAAAACAATGACACACAGCTACAGCACTTTCTTCAAAAATCGAAATAAAAAATATATCGAAAACTTACTTCTTCGCTTTAACACTATTCGGATAGTCAACAACAAGACCTCCACTAAATCCCGCTTTGGTTGCAAGTGACATGATGAGAGCAGATTGATGTTCGTTTTCTGGGTAAAATTGGAACACAGCGCGGGTTCCTCTAGCCTTAAGGTACTCAAATAAGACATGAAGGTACGTTGAAAAGTATAGTATTGTAAGAATAGGAGCCGAATCTAAAGAAACCATTCAGGAAAAAGAAACTTCCAATGAAAAACTAATCTAATTAGGCGTTAATATACATCCGAACGATACCTCCTGTTTTTTACTGTTTATCCGAACGAACAAGAGTAGAATAAAAATTAAAAAACCCTTATTTTGGCAGCTATGTAGACCAATGTTAAGCACGACTAAAAAATTAGATCAAACTTGGACAACCTACAAGACAGCCGTATAACATTTGAAAAAACCGGTAAATACGCTTTTTTGGATTTTCCTCCGCTGAGTTCGCATGAAATAACCATTGAATAGCTGATATGCTAAACATTTATGATTCAAAATGCAACAAATTTCCTTCAGTGGACAAAAAGAAAGAGTTCACAAGTGTCCCTGAACAATATCATAAATCTCAACAAAAATGATTCATGGAAGCGCACCTAATGGCTCCGTCAAAAGTTCCAGGCAAAAACGGCAATCCTGTACCAATGTCCAATAGCACAAAATCACCCTTATTACCTCTGTCTTCTTCGCCATCATCATCGATTGCTACATCTAAACGCCATATTTTTTAGCAAAAGTCGCTATGTTTTTTCCATTTCTATTCTTCATATCATACCTAACATAGGCTTGCTTATATCAAGTCCGACCCAGTAATGACCAGCGCTCGCCAACACACCTCCACTGATACCGGTTCCACAACCTTTAATAAAATATGGGGATAATATGTTCACATTTGAGGAATTATGTAGTATTCACCAATATCAAGAATATACACTGATTTTCCGTCAGGCAAAGCTAATAATTCAACTGCTCGCTCAGCCATTTCTGTCTGGAGTGATACAATATGTGAACTTGACGCATACTTTCGCACTTCATAGGCGTTGTAGTACTTGAACAACGGAAAATCAAATTCCAATAATATAAAACAATTACAGCTAAAAGCCGTTTAGAATACTTTGATTTTATGTACACAAATCCTCCCTAAACTACAGAATAACAACATACATATCTTCTTAACTATTAAAAAATTACTATGCACTATGAACCATATTCCATCAAGAAGCTCTCGACCAGTAATCGACATACCTAGAAAAATTTTTAGTTGCAAATAAAAGAATTTCAAAATACGAACCTTCTCCCATAATTTATTACATTTTAGTTCATCTCACGTGAATTTATAAATGCAGTATGTAGAACAATTATTAGCAATTCACATATCGCTTTTTCCATTTTGATATATAACAATCCACTAGTTCATTGTCCGAGTTGTCGAGTTGATATCAAAATTCCAAGCCTCAAACGGAATTTGAGAATGATCTACTGATCTCAATCAAATAACCGCATGGCAAACTTGTAATTTAGGAAAACAAACGTCGTAATACAATACAATTTGATAAAAACACAAAACAATAGAAGACAAGTAATAACTATTTGTGTATTATAAAAATCTTATTTACACTATCTTCCAAACTGGAAGATGTTTACTAAATTACAACCATAATTAAAGCTTTAGGCCTCAACTAGTTAAGCTCTTAATTGTCCAACATACACCATTTATTTCACTTAATTCCAATATAAATCTAATACCACAAATGCATATAATTTTTCTGTATATAGACCTAACCATTTACTGAGCCGGCGAATGAAATTGGCAGACAGAGCTAGTTTATCTTTGACTACCTACTGGTTCGTTTCCTTTGAGCAATTAATCTTCTATTAGTGGTTCAAACTAAATAAGTAGTTTTGCGCCCCAATGATTCTTAAAAAGCGTAAATAGAGCATTAAGCCTTTGTTATAACATAACTTTTTCACAGTAACCAAACTTCAAGATAGAAAAATTCTACCATGGTTAAACAACAGCTTACCAATTCAGGAGGCCCAGAGTGCTCTGGTCGGCCTCGATTAGTAGACATCTGTGAGAAAAGCATCGTTGTAATTAATATTGAAGGAAAATATGACGGAAAAAAACAGGTGACTAACCTTCCGAACCAATTAACAGTTGGTATAAAAATAGTTTATTGCTTTGGGCATAAACAATCACTATAACTGGTGCATACATTTCACTACAATTTCGAAACGTTTGAAAGTCTAGAATTTTAATATCGCTAAGTCCCGTCTCAAGAATAAACATCACTGGCTATTGTAAAACATCACATTGGATTATGAAAGTAATCAATTTATTTCAGAAATCAAGCTGTAGTTTTGTACGGTATTATTGTGGGATTAATAATCAAAACTGCTGATAAGCTAAGGAGTAGACCAATTGACGAATTTTCATAATTTTGTGATTTGAACAACTTTTTATACCTTTATATCTTTTATAGTCTCAGTCTTAATAGACGCTCATGCTATGAATACTTTCCGAAACACTGGTATTACTGGACGAATGACAGTGCTGCTGAAGAAATAAAGAGGGTACCCAATACTGGATAGTATCCGTTGCCTGTTCGTCAATCCAAGCAAGGCCTTCTTTCACTAGATGATCTAGAGCAGCCTGAGCCCTTTGTCCATTCCACCTAATGACATTCAAAATTTATTGAAAAACAGCGAAAATCAATTGAAAAAAAAATTGAAAGATTAATCAAAATCAATTGAACTTATGCAAGCAGAACGACAAAGGAATAACTATCCAATTCTATGATTTAGGATAAATGAGCAGTATGCTCCAATACAAATATTCATACCTTAATCTATCAATGATAAGTTCCTTAGTAATATACGCAGCATCCTCAGCTAACTGAAGAACTCGTGAATGATCCATGCTCAGTTCACCCGGAACGGATTGTACAAGGAACCGTCCCCCTCCTAATGGTACTAATTCAAAACCACTACCCAAAACCTTCAGTTTATCGACAGAGCGAAGAATATCATCCCTCAAATACAAAGTTTTTGATAATACGATTACACTGAAAATAATAGCACGTACGTAGTAATAGTTTCCTTTCTCGTACGCGATCTACTGCGCACCAAACGATTTCTTATCTCTTCTACAGTCATTATTCCTCCGTTAAAATGATTCGTAGATAAACAAACCTGTAATATAGATGTGCAAGAAAATTAGTTGCAAAGAACAAAATCGTACCTCTACTATTTGAACAGCAAGCTCATAATAAAAATCTCCAAAGCCAAGCTTTTCCGCCCAAAACCCTTTGCCAGCTAAACAACAATGGAGGAAAACAAATGTTATAAATCTAACAAAAAACCAGTAATCTTAAACTCACAAGCAAGAGGGTCCACCCCAACACTAGCACACATTTCTTGGAAATGACGACGAAATTGCGAATTTTTCCGAATCTCGTCACGATGACGATAAGCAAACTGTTCCAATCTGTAAATGAACGCTTTGTACCTTAGCTACTTTGAAAAAAAAACTTCATTGCATAGAATATGGCAGTCAAAAGTTTACAAATTTCATCAAGTTGAATGTCGAATTACATGTTGAAAATTATTAAATTCATTGCACAGAACAATTCTCATAGTTTCCAACTTTTCAAAGATTTCATTTTTTGGATTTTCTTTTTTGGATTTCAGGCACACGAACTTTAATGAATATTCTCCATAACTTTTAATATAAAATACACCTACAGAGTAATCTTAAAATTAAATCATAAGTAATTATAACTTTAGAGACCACTTTTGAGAACGTTATATTTTCCCATCTACAAATTTAAAGATTAACAACTATTGACACAAGAAAATGGCCATGCAGAAAATATGTGAAACCGAGAATGAGTTGAAAACATCTGCAAAGGCACTTGAACAATAGATTTATGTGCCATATAATTTATGTGAGTTATCATGCAAGCAACAAGAAAAAGTATCAGAAGAAAAAATTGATCCAGAATGACAGAAAAAACGAGTCGAAAAGCAACAGCGTCGAAGATATTGCATTTATGACACATAATAAATTACAAGTTCAATCTGACAAAATCAAATGCCTACGAGAAGCGAAAAAATTGCCGGCAAAAATTAAATTAGAGTTGCATGAAGAATTCCCGTGCGCTATATTGCGGAAAAACACTGGCTTTAAGGCTACAAATATCTAGACATACAATCAAAACCAATGCAGAATTTCAAGCAGTACACTTTCGAACAATAGCAGAAGTACGACTTACCTCACAGCAAATTCTTCGAGTTGCTTTGAGAACATCTGCAATTGTTCGCTCGCCATTTGCTCACCCTTTGCATTAAATTTGGCCTAGTACAATACGATACGACATAAAAGTTAAGGAGCACCACGAGAATCAATTCACACAGTAAGAGAATGGATTAAACCTGAGTCTCCTGTTTGCGTTGAACTGCTGCAATACCTACAGCACGGCGCCTCGAAGCCATTTTCTAGAACAAAGGACAAAACACTATTTTTCAAAAATCATATATATTTTTATGAATTAGTTGTTTATGAATTAGCAATCAATATCACAAGCAAATTCTATGTGTCCAGATTAATATTTTATCAGTAATGAGAGAAATAAAACAACAATAAAAACCTGATAGCTTACTAATCTGAAGAAGCTACAGCATATGATCCATAACCAGTATGATTAATAAAGAATGATTAATAAAAAGAAAAGACGCAAACAAACTCAATGCTTGGAATTACATTGTCATTACTTCAAAACGAAGATCGAACTATTACGATAATAGCAAAGAAATTGCAGAACGAAATGAAGAATGCAAAAGGAAGTATCCCATTTCCCACTTATAGCAATGCAATTACAATAATAAATTAGTTCTAACGATCATGTATTCGAAACAATCTCTTTCAAAGAAATTAGTTTTATTTTAGAGATCAAATTTCACTTGGGGACTCAAAAAGGTGCTGACGAAAACACTTGTTTCACTATTTAGAGTAGCATGCCACCACCTGTCGGGGAAATAAATTATTTCGCCAGGACTCAAAAGACATTCCAAAGGAAGCTCTTCATATAATAGTAGAGGGTACTTCCTTAGGTACCTGCAGAAATCATTACAAACACTAATGAAAAAGTCAGAAAAGGAAAAAAAGGGCACCATTCCAACGTGGACTGATCTGGATCAAAATCTGGCTTCTGCTCAAATGGATAAAGAAACCATCTTTTTGATCCATGTATTACTTCAGCAAATCCAGGACCATGAAAATGGAATGGAACGCCTGTCCCTTGAAAAACATTAGCCATAGAAATCGATTAATTCCAATGACTAAGCAATTAAGTTTCCAAACAAAAAAATACCTGCCCCTGCAAGTCCAAAACTTAACGCAGGTGTATGTCCAGGAAGTGACCATTGTGGCAGTTTATAGGATCTCAACAGAGGATCCCACAGTTCTTGATCAATATCACCAAAAAGGTACATTGTCTCGTTACCTGGTGTCGCAATATTTTGAGGTTTGAGATAGTATTCAACATATTCACCGAAAGAAGTTTGGATCTGCACACAATATAATATAAGCAGCAAATACTAGTAATGTTTGTAAAACTCCTACACGAGTATAGCTATAGGTGTTTGCAGAATTCAAAGTAACTTGGTAGTCCTTCCAGTCTTCCATCATCTTCTTACGCGCCGTGAGTCTCCGAAACTCATCATTATTCACATTGTAGATAATCACTGGCTCATTATAAGCAAATCTAAGAATAGTTGACTATTTAACTTTCTAAAGTTTTCATAAAGATTCCTATGTTGACAAGCCTATTTGCCAGCTAGATACCAATTAATTAGCAAATTTTGCCTCTATTCTATATCTAGCCCATTTTAGCAAAGAGCGTAAAAACAAACAGTGTCGTGAAAAAACTGAACCTTGTCAAAAATTCTTTTTGAGTTAAATCATTCGCGTTATGCCTCTCAATATTGCAAGGGCCATAACGACCAACAATGTCCTTCACATCAGTTTCCCATCCTCCTCTAACTTTCAACACATCATCTGCACAAATTTCAATGCAAAAAAGAAGCAAAAATATCATGAAAAGTAATCTGAAAACACCACAAAAAGTACTTATATTTTATATGTACAAACATACATGTATCAACTAGACTAAAATCAATGTTAATGAGAAAACGACAATTAAACCAAAGAAGTAATAGAAAACCCAAAACGTATGAAATATTTTGTACGTAAAGAAAAACAGCGAATGCTAGTAAAAATGAGGAATTATAAACATATTTATTATTGTAATTTTATAATGTAGGTCAAAACTCGCACTCCAACGAAGTGCATGTGTTTGTGTATGTGCAGAAACATAAACGACACTTATAGAAGATAAAATATTGCCAATATATCTGAATTTGACGTTCTTTACTCGGCTTCAGCAGCGGGGCAGTGGATGTCTGAAAAGCTAACGAATAATCTAATACTTAACTATACATATATACAGTCACTATGCTTTATATACATACATATATATATATATATATATATGTATATATATACAAAAAATAGAGAAATACACCAAATTATTGCCGCCGTCTCACTTTGTGATAAATAGTTTCCACTCACTAGAACTATGCTTTCTTGCTCTTGTTAGACATCAACGGCAGCATAGATTAAAACAATTAGTTTTATTCCTATAGAGTAATGAGTATTAATCATAAAATATTTCAAAAATAATGTTGAAAAATGCATGAATATCAAGCTAAAAAAGCAGAGTAATGAATATAAGCTGTAAGTTAAGTTTCTTATCAGGTTTATCACTGCATTCAAATGTAAATTAAACAAGTCATAGTTAGTGGCGACGTTATAACGAGCACTAATAAATCACATCAACTGCCTTATGAACATAGATAATACATGCAAGTGTCAATTTGCTGAGTGAAATCGCTGCAGGGAAGATGTTAAGGAAAATTCCAACAGTTATCCCAAGTATATAGAGAATCTCACATCTAGAACTGTTACTAACGGAGGTGTTAACATTGTGGACGAGAATTATGGCTTATGGTGAATTGTTGTGTTCTGATATTAAGTATTGTCTGTAGTGAGTCGGTGAATAAGCTTGCATATAATTTTCATCCTTAGAAAATATTAAGTTGTTACACGTTTATTTGATTGGTTGTATTTATAAGCTTACTGTACAGTCAAACGCTAGATCTTCGATTATGCCTTAAAATTCTTCTAATGTTTGTATCACTTGAATTTTATATGCCTTATTGATGAGGTACTTACACCTACTTGCACTAGAATACCAGTAAGACTACAAATGAGAGATGGATGAAATTTTAGAATTAATTTTGTATTGCATTCACATAAAAATACAGGTTTGCCTGGTCAATTCACTTCGAGGATCTCAATTCCAATTAAGCACATATCTATGGATTTTTAAGTGGACATTTAAAGCTATTACGTTAAAATTTCGCTACCATGATTATATACTCTATAAATAAATACAAAATTATCACATTAATTAACCTTGACGTTTAAGCACTTCCAAATGAACACAAGAAAGTCCTCGTTTTAGCAATGTATTTGTCATCAATTACCACTTGATAAAACAAGTATATCGACAAAATGAAATTTCGTCCTTTGATATGCAACATTGTAAACTATTCTGATTGCCAATATAGTAACATTTTACAAATTTTATAACATTTGAACTCACTTGATATTTGCTAGTGATCGATCAGTCTATTTGTGTCCCTCTGATGTTGTTCAACGATTTTTATTTTTTAGTGTGGATTACTACGAAGTCTCAACTTGACTATCGGTATATTTTTGTTTTACATAGACCATTCGTCTTTGTTCTACAGAAATTATGGTAAATTAGAGAGTATGGAGAATCATTTTTTAGACACAATGTTGGAATTGGAATATGTTCTTATACCATTCAACTGATGATCAGCTTTTGATACGTTAAATAATAGATGACAATAACACAGAAGTGAGTTTTTTCTCTTTCTTTCTTCATTCTGTTCAAACTGTTGATGCAAACATTTCCTCAATGTTACTCCTTTAGTTTGTGAACCATCAATCAACTAAAATGCATGGAACTATAATTTTACTTCTATTGTTATAGTATTCTACAATATCGCTACTTTGAAACATTGAGAGAAATAACGCAGTCGTTTTGCTTTAGTATTATCGGCTCTACCGTAGAGTTCATTAATATACACGCCGACCATGCAGTATTTCTATAGTCCAGTTATACCGATAAAAATGTTATTTTAGTTTGTTAGAAATAAAAGAAGTAAGAAACTTTGAAACGTCGCTAAGTCCGCAAATCGTGTTTCTCAACCTCGTACTGTTAGATAAAAATTTTAAGGAAGAGCTTTACAGATTTGTTCTACGTGATTGTTATGAATATAATAGGGAGAAGTATACCCTATTCAGACTTATGCAAACAACTGTGACTGTTTGACGTTAGACAAACCAGATATTGAAATAGGATAGCCGCAAATAAAAGATTAAGGTTAAACATCTTGTAAACTTGCAGGTATAGCTAGCGCGAGGATTTAAGACTGAAGACCAACCAAGGAGGTACCATGGTAAAAAAGTTACTTGAAGTTTATCTATTTTTCATTGTGAAATCCATATCTTAATAGCATCATTAATTGATGGGCCGTAAGTTCTCCTGAAACTACGTTGTATTTGCCTGTGAAATTCGAGTTGAATTTTCTTTCAAGGTAGCAGCTGTAATCTCAAAAATTGCTCTTTAAAGTAAAGGAAGGCTTTCGTAAGAACTATCATGTGGATTATTAAAAATTTTTTCTCAAAAGTCGTGTCAACCACAAGTAGCTCATTCCTATAACAAGCATAAATAATTCATTGAATACCCATTAGGTTGATTCATGAACAACTGCGGTGTTCTTCTAAACCATACTAATACTAGTTTATTTATTCAGTTCATAAAATTGCTCTTCCAAAGATGTTGATCTTTTCCTCTGTGGAAATAAATCAGCAGAGTCGTTAACGAATCTTATGCAGATGTTTTGATAGAACGACCATAAGGACGATTATTATGTGAGTTTTTAGATGTTTAACGTAATTCGGCTGAACTTATTAATTTATGTGGATTTATTCTTCTTTCTTTGCTGTGAACAGATGTATATTTTGGAAATGAAGCTTAAAAGGCTTTTATTGAACAGAACTATTCAAATTTGAGGCAGAAGAATAACTGACAGCGTTCGAGATTGAGAAATAGCGTGCCAGGTATCGCCATAGAGTGCGTCAGAAAATATGAGTTGTAATGATTCACATCAAATTAAAGCTGCGGTTCACTAACACCACATCTACTCGGTTTGAGAAACAACGAGAAACTATTCTTCCAGGTCTTCATTGTTGCTTTGACCAAAAATTTATTGTACTACGGAATTAAGAGCCTTTGCCGCCTCAATAATGAAAAGATATGTAGATCAAAAAATTAGTTCCTTAAGAAACACTAAACCTATTTATCTTATTTAATAATTTACAAGAATTGAATGTTTGAATACTAAAAGCTGTGCGTTTGTTTTATAGGAGAAGAAACACACTAAAATTTTTCTCCTCATTTTTGCTGTAACCTAGAGTATGAGTGACTTTTCGTATTCAAACATCAACAGAAAAAGCATGACGAGAAATTTCTACATTTCTTACTGAAAAACATGGATACTGTAATTTACATTTAAAACAAGGGTGTTCTAAGGGTGTATCTTTGGTCTAACAACAGTTTATTTATTTGCAACTGACTTTTATGTAGAGTTTTAGTCTTATTTTTCACATCATACCTTGGGAAACACAATCGTTCCTTTACTTATTTCGCTGTTTTCTAAAAACTACACAAACTCGAGTTGCCTTAAAATGTTAGAGTAGGTAACAATTCGGCGAACTTAAGATTTCATACTAATTCCCATGTGCCCCAAGCTGACAAGTTTTTGAAGATTAATTCTTCATCCCGAAAAGCCTACATTTTCTACTCAGAAGTTCACATAGAAAACTATGAAATTGATTTCAATTTTGCATACTTGAGTTGTCTTCTTTTTATCCATCTATATGTATCGCTTTTTCATATTACTAATTAAGTTTACTGAATAACTCGTTCACATAACTTGTTGATAAGTTTTGCTCTGCATTCATTCATTAATATGTTTAAAGTTTATTACTTTATTTATGGTCTTGTTTATCCGAATAATGTTATCATAGTAAACGCGTTTTGAAACAAATCTACAGTCGATTTGTCGAGGCGGTATGAAATACAGCATTAGTTAGCGAAAAAAAAAATAAAATTAGTACAGGGAATATTATGATATAAGAAAGGGGACCTAATTTTAAAACTGAGGGCAAATTAAAGAAAAATGATGAGTAGACGTAATCACGAAGAAGAATCTAAGAGATTACAGAACAACTGTGCTCGAATCCAGTAAAACTTATCCCAATGTCACCAAGCATGCAAGAATCAACGAATGGCTGCGTGACGATCAGTCATCACTGACTGGTTTATTTCCCTTTTGTGAAATACAATCTTACATCCGTTATCTTATTTAGATCTAAAAATTATTTTTGGCATTGATCAGTCCTGTGTGATTTGATATCGTGGTTATTGGAAGCGATTCTTTTCTATACACAACTTAAAGTGAGCAGTCTATGACAACTCAATGTCAACTCAGTTCTCTCAGATTTATTTGTACCAACTTACCCCACGAGAATGGTCTGCTCAGTAGGAATTCGAACGGATGCGAACCAGTGTGCACTAATTCGACTTGGTGCATCAGAGCTGTATCAACTGCGATGGTGCTACATACCCTTTTTCAGTCTAGACTGTATATACAGACCATCTAAGCCTTGGAGAAGTAAACCTATGTCATTAAAAATATGTTTGGTTAAATGAACGGATGAGAGCTTCATCAAAAGTTTAACCATGTCATTGAATTTTAAATTTTCTTCTCAAGCTACAAAGGTACAAATAGGTCAATAAGTGGTTCTGTATTAACATTAATATAAAAAGCAAGAAATAATACATTAATATAATAATACTTACAGTATTGCATTAATATCAAGCCCTGAAAAATACGTTAATAGAAATTTACGTTATGTAGAACATATTGGATGAATTAACGGACGAGCTTTGTAAAGATTTGTCCATGGGAGCTAAAATGAAATATGCCGCTATGAACGCAATTGTGAAAACATAGTTGTTAAAGAAGCTGTCTGAGCAAAATTTACGATTAGCCTTCTTCGCTAGTGATCTATAGTTGAAAGTCTAATGAAGAGTGAATGACTTTACAAATAAAGGTTCTTCCGGAAAACAGTCAAGAACTGAGCATGCGTACATCTGCCTCTTTCATGCGCTCAGAAACCAACAGCAACAGTATATTTGCTTGTATGAAGAGGTGTGCATGGAAAGCATATCATTGTACTCATTATTAGGATTGAACATCATCGGAATAGAGCAGTAGCTATGTCGATGTTAAATTGTAATTCTATTCAATTAAATGTTAATATTAAGAAGAAATCTAGAAGCTCAATATGCAGGTTATATAGTTATATCCCAAAAAACAGCTAAAATATTGTAGTTCTATTTTATTATCCTACTTTAATCAATTTGTGAAACATCTGGGCAGTTACAAGTATAACCCACAAAAGCTTTAACATCGTTGCAAATGCAGAGTCGAATAATTTTAGATCAGTGGAGAAAATGGGATTACTGCTTGGTCCTTTTTTATAGATATTCCATATTCCATCAAAACCAAACCAATAATTACAGACTTGCGTTTATTTCCGAACAGAGTTCGAATGCTTATTGATGACGTAGGAGGTACCCTACCAAGAGATTCGCAAGTTAATAATGTGCTATAAAGGCAGCTGGTGAGCTGTAGAAACAGGAGATTTATCACCTAACGACAAAAGTAGGAAGTGCGTTGTTAGTCTCCATCACTTAGATACTGAAATCGCAAAGCAATATCGAGATTTTTAGTCCAAAATCTAGAATACATTCCGGAGGAGTGTTTAAGATGAGATTATGGCAAATTGACAACGATAACAAGTTGAGTGCCGTCGGTAATGTCTTGTATTGTAGTAAAATCACAATCTCTCACAAACGTGCTTCTAAAATACACTTTCCATGTTGTGATGATCTAGTTTCCTTTATTATTCAAAACATGTGCAATCACCAGCTATGACGCGCTTACGGACTAGAAAGTCTAGTTTTTGAGCTTGTGTTTTTCTAATAACTTAGAACCATTTCATCTATTTTATGAACTAAATTTTTTTTCTCACAAAATGGGTAGCACTTGTCAAAACAGATTACGTGCGATTGGATTTTTCGAATTACTGTTATTTACAGTGTTAATTTGAGAGACCCTCATGCTCGTTGTACTAAATACCTGAGAGCTTTGTATAACTTTTTAATTCCATGAGTCATGAATACCTTTCATTTGTGTTCGACCTTGTGTTTAGATTTAAAATATTTTCACATTGTTGAGAATTGATCTACTAAGGGAAAGCCGTGAATTATTTTGTCATCTCTGCCCATCACAGGATAATATCTTTTGAATAGTGGGATGTTTTCCACTTTTACTTGACAAGAAAGTCATTCAATATGAAAATATTTTGAGTTGGAACCAATGTGCACATAGGAGGAAAATCGCAAGAATTAGTTGTTGTTCTGACACGACTACCAATGGATGAGATATACAAGATGTAGAAAAATCATTCAAAAAGAAAATCAAGAAAATACTGGTCTTGTTTGAGGGCATCTTTTTCATGCTATACACTATAACAAATAAAATTTTGCTCAGAAACAATGCATTGGAGGCAAAAACATATTTACATCAATGGGCCACAGTCATTCAGTGTATCCCAAACACTATACACATTCGCTTAGTACCTAATAGTATCTGTGTTCAACAGAAAGCTGCATTATTTGTTTCTACGCCAAGAATAAAGAGTACATTATTGTTGGTACTAATTACCTGACCTTTCGTATTTGATACTTTTATAGATGTAGAATGCAAAAACACCCAGAACTGTCTTCATAAATTTTGATACGAGTTCTTATAAATGTTCCGGAACAATGTTACTTAACATACAAGTGGACTCGTCTCACTTATTGAATTGGATTTATAACTTAAACCAGCACCTTCATAATATCTTATTCGTGTGTGGAAATAAATATCTAAAGACGTTGGATGCTTCTTAAGCTGGTGGGCTGAAACTTAACTTGAAAGTTTTTGCTGTGGAAATATAATTACCATTTTGATAAAAATAAAAAATGTTCCTAGTAAGACGATACCAACCAAAACGAAAATGGATGCAATGATAGGCTGAAAACATGCTGACACGTTGATTAATATAGAACAATACACGAGAAATAAACACTGTTCACCGCTGTGGTAAATAAACATTCTATACATACAGTGTTGGACGTAGGAATGACATCTCTGGAGCCCGATTTCTTATGAATGACGATATTCACATTTTCATTAGCATCTTCGTCATGACTACTACGAGTTCTCAAAGCATATTCAAGAACATTAAAATTCTCATTTGGCTGTTAAAGCTTTGTATATATTTGCCATCAGGTGCACAGACGTAGAATTTTGTCGCAGTAAACGAATAAACGTGTAATTCTAGTGAATATACTTTGTAGTTCTAATGACTTTTATTCCAACCTATAAAGTTCGTTATGGTCTCACATGTACATTAATATGATGATTACTCAGATCTTTCTACAAAGAAAAAAATAATGATAGGTAATTTTTGAAAAGAGCTTAGACGACTCATCAAAGATGTGTCGTTGCCTCATGATGTGTATTGATTTTAAGAGAGCTACCTTCTTCACTAACATGTATTGCAATTATTACCATTCATGTGATTAGATACAATTCAAAAATCCAAACCAAGCTTTAGAATACTGACTGACACACCATGCTGGTGATGTTGATGAGAATATTTCCACAAATTGGCTAACTGCATTAAAAGTGCTCCAGCCAATGAAGTACGTAGCATCTAATGCTGCTTTACTGGATTAGACATATCTTTTGTATTTTATCGCTCCATTTCATCCCGGCGTAGCACATCAATAATTATATGTTAAATTTTAAAGATACTAAATGCCTGAGAAATTTTCAAGTATTATTGTGCCTGTATGAAAACTATGAGAATGAAAATTTTGAAAATATAAGGTAGAAATTGATACTTGGCAACTTAGTCAATAACTCTTGTAGATATTGGAAATACAAAACTGTAATATATAAACCATTTTGGGAAACGATTCCCATTTAGACTATATTCAATACATAACCTTTTAAATGCACCAGTGTCAAATCGGTTGTATCTATTTTTAAGTTTCGAAGTATCTATGACGTTTTTTGACGGAAATCGTCATTGCTGAAGTAATACACTATTCTATCGAATTGTTCGAAGAAGAAATCAGACTGACGAAAACGAATTTTTTAAGCTTCATATCTAAACGTGAACAAAACCCTCATTCAAAGAATAAAAATGAAAATTCTCATACACCGCGCATAGGTATTTAACGACTTATGTAAACACCAAAAAACTAACTGGTTATGCCTAAACCTTCTACCCGCAAATTCGGCACAAGCATTTATAAGTATAATACGAAACGATTCCACACCTAAGAATTATACAAAAAACCAACCCAAATTATTCATAAGCAATCTCAGCCAGTGACGACTAGACTTATCTTCATCAAGAATGGCTTTAAACGTTTCGTCTTTCAGTTGATCTGGCAAACATTGACGTAAAGCTTGTTGTGCCCTACAGAAAAAAGATAATAAAAAAAAAGTAGTTCGAGACGCAAGTAAATGAAAGTAGAAGACTGTTGCAGTGAAATAGTCAACTCACCGAGGATTGTCACTAAGGCGACTGTAGCACCTTATAACATGTTTCAATAATCTAGATGATGGGTCTCGAGATAGCTTCATTACCATTTTGCCCTAAAAAAAGATATTGATCCAACTTACTACTACTCGCTACCAAAGAAAATCTAACAAGAATCATAGCAACGTGGCTGAAACGCTCGTATGTCTGGCAAATGTAAGAGAGACCAGTATCATCCAAAAGGATTTTCTGAAGAATGAATGTTGCCACAGTTTTAGATAGTTCCGTCCCTTGTTCCATTATTCGGAGACATAACGGAATAATTTCCGTGGATAATAAGAATGAAATGACCTGTAATTACTGTATTAGGTGTTAAAATCTAGGAACTAAAAGTGGTGACTTGACTTTTAATAATTACTAACGCTCCGGCCGAACCTCTTTTTCGTCAGTTTTGACCAGGGCTCCAATAACTCCCAAAGAGGTAAGACGAAGATATTCAAACGACCGCGACGTTTTTGTAGTATGAAGAAATGGATAAAGATACAACGGAATATGAGCTGAAAATCCAAAATTTTCTGCAGTCTGAAATTTCCAAGGATGTTTGACTGCTAGTTACAAAACGCTGTCCAATATTTTCATAAGGTCATATAATTAGTATGAGATAAAATATTACTAAAGAATTGGCTTCCATCGAAACATAACCTCTCTAACCTAGTATCATATTAGCCTCTCAGAATTCTCCATTCCATGGCAATGAAATAAGGATGTAAAAACCTCGCCAAGCAAATATGTATCTCTAACGATGCTTAGCTAATCACAAAATCTGAAACCTCATTCATCGCACCGCCTAAGGTTGTAAAATTTGCGATTAATTCAGCATCATTAGATATGTAAGAACACCATCATAACCTTTCATGGTTAGTAGAAATAAAAATACTGTGAAGGATATACATTTGGTAGTAATAATAAGATCAAAAACCTTGCAGAAATGGTCCTCTAGTGTCTTTGTGACTCGCCACACACTGCATCAACGCAAGAGCATTACATACTCTATTAGATTGAGCCGCCGTTAGGTTGGCAGGCATAATTGCAGGATAGATAGCAATTACCTTAATATAAATCATCGTTGATGTACACCACTAAAATACTGAGCGTAACCTGACCTCTTGTAGAAGTGCTGCCATAGTTCCAAAAGAGTACCACAACCAAATAGGAAGCTCTGGAACACTATCTCGTTTCTTGCTCAATTCAAGGAGAGCGTTTTCACGTTTGTTACTATCCTTGAGATCCAAAATCCACTGCAGTATTTCTTCTCTGAGATGAAAATCGTAAACATGTAATTGATAGGACGTTTATCCCAAATAGGACAAAAGTAGTGTAAGCCAACAAACCTATCAACATGCATTCCAGGAGCAGAAGGTTGAGCAGCCTGTTGAGCTTGAGTCGCAGGTGAAGCACGGGCGTCCGGTGTTGCAAGAGTGATCATCTCATTCATAGGGATCATACCTATGGTTAGCAAAAAGCGTATGAAAGTAATCAAAAAACCGACATCCAAAACACCGAATATTCTTAAGTTTTTAAACGTCTTTACTTTCTAAGATACCAAACTTTAGCTTACATTCAGAGGACAATACACAAAGTATAGCCCCAGAGAAACTAACGATGCATCATGAAAAAGATGGTGTATTTAGTTCCATGTCAGGTTGTTACGTTAACGTTGTATTTCCTGATTGTTCAACACCATTAAACAAAGTTTGTATCCTCACGGTACGGCACATGAGTTGAAATTTAATTGTACGCATAAACTTAGTACGAGCATAGTTTGAGTTAACGCACGTAGCCTTTCTTGTACGATACGTCACTGCTAAAGTTAAGTTAGCACTTCACATCATGTATAAAATTCTTTCTATAAAGTGGAAATATTACATATTCAGTGGTATATAATATTTCGTCTTCAAGTGGTTTTAGGCACATACTATTGCAGAATAAAGTATTTGAAAATGAAGTTTTTTCTAAAACTATTTCAAGGGTGAAAGTGAGCTGGAGCGGAAAATACATATGAATGACTATCAAATTTTCCCACGTTTCCACATTCATTCGAGTTATATTAGAAGTACGTCTTAATTGTACTTCTTGTATAACAGTTCCACCTCAAGCATATCAACTCTAGTCATTGCTAATAGCCTAGTTACAAGAAATCAATAAGAAACTATATTTTCACCATAAACGTTTTAGGTAATTTTATTCGAAGATCTCAACAATTTTTTTCCAAACAGCCTACAGAAAATTTAAGCTATATTTAAGCTACATTTGGAACCCATAAGCACTTATATAGGTACCGCAAGTACACTCAGTTTCTACGGAGCAGAATAGCGTCGTCATGAAATTCGTGTTAATTTAGTAATAGGGCATTCCTATTTCAATTTATTGTATAGAATCAGCCGGTATTTTCTCTAGACATATGTTTATTCTGGATTATTCTAACATATTGTTTTTAAACGGGCTGTATTTTTATGTCTCATGTGTTATACTATATATTTTGTATGTATTTATGAACAATTCTTTCATCACTATATTTACTACTAGTTATTTGGCTGATTATATTGATCTGCGTATTGTATTTCCATTCTACTAGAAGTGAACTCAGGAAAATTTCAACAGATTTTTTAATCAATGAGCAAAAACAATTGCGAAAAAAATCGCTATTTTTATCCTCAAATAAATCATTAGAAATTTTCCGCCACCTGCAGCAAGAATGTTATCGGTTTAACCCTTTTTTAAGCACTTATGACGTCTTTTCTGGATCTGTGCGTTAAAGTTTAAATCTTTAGTAGTGAATAACTATTTTTCAGATGCTTAAGATGACACTTTCACCATTATCCCTTGTTAATGAAGGTTCACGACTGTTTGCCGCGTCTTTCTCTGCAAAAATTATTTTTCAATCTAGAGGAAGACGTCGCACGTTAACACCTGCTCCTTGGGTAAGATTTGTAATCTTTCTTTTATTTATGAATACTTATTCTAAATTAAGTTTTTGTTCCTGCTATTTTTTAATGATAGAATAGTAATAGGTTTTAGTTGCCACCTGTATATGAGAGATGTCATGTGGATTACGTGGACGACGAAAATCGGTTAATATTTTAGTATGTAGTACATCTGATGCAATGTTCATATTACTTTCTTTATTTTCTTTTAGTAGTCTCATTGAAGATGTAATATCTGCCGAGAAAGACTTTTTTGTTAGCTCAGCGGCTTCATCTTCAAAAAATAGTACTTGTAAGTTTGAAGAAATAGGACCGGATACAAGAAGGGTAGGTGAGTAATTCTAGGAATAGGTTATGTTACTTATTATTCTGCTCTAGTAGGCTTATCTAATTGGTGTTTGCCATTAATTAAGTATTATTAAAACAGATGGATTATTTAGCCGAAAATTTAATCTAAATTAGAATATATAATGCGTGTTGCAAAGTGTATTTCTGTCTAATGCTCTTTGTCATTAATGGAGTAATTAATTTAAATTTTAGCTTTTCTAATGTTTCTCCATTTTTTTTTGTATTATTTCGGAGTTTGCTATAATCCTTTTTTCAAGGGTTGGTTGCCCGAAAAATAGGTATGATGCCACAATGGACAACTTCTGGTGAACGCATCTTGTGCACGCTTCTAGAAGTTTGTGAGGTAGGGAAATATATGCTGCACTTCATAAATGAGAAGTGATACTAGAAGATAAGTGAAGATTTCATTGTGATTTCAATGTTGTATTCATTAATTATGTTTTTTATTTTTGTTAGATGATATATGTATTTCTGAGTAAATCCTTTGAAAATACTTTGTTAAATGACCTGGTTGGATATATTGGTATATCTGCTCATTGTTTTTCACATTTTTTATATCCTTTTTACGACTTCAGAAAGTACATAAATACATATTTTTTGAAAACTGGTTTTTATAGAATCATGTCGTTGAAGTCACTTCACCGACAGATTGGTTTCGTAAGAGTATTATTGGAAAACGAAAAGCCTTCAATAGAGAAGGTCCTTTATGGAAGGTACAGCTCTGGATCTTATGTTAGTCTTTATTTTTTATAAAAATCGTTTCAGGTTACTGTAGGGGCTGTCAACGGAAATGTGAATATATTCACTGCTGCCTATCGTAACTTTTTCACAAAATCTGGTGTTCCTATTAAGAAATACCTTGGTTCGTTTCTGGTGCGTTTCAGAATTTAATGTCATATTTGTATCTGTATCATGGCCCATTAGGGGAATTATATAAGATTTCAAGAATTTTTCATTAGCGGAAAACATTTATTTATTGAAGAATTCTTGAAAGGTAATCACCAAAAGAATTTTTATAGATATCTAACACGTTTCGTCCGCATGAAGGCAACTGCCGATTCCTTTTTTACAAAACCTGATGACTTTTTGTTGAATAACTTTTCCAAATATGTCTTTTCTCCAACATTGTAAAATTTTTCACCTCCGTAATTCAAAAAGACTTGGTGAGCGTTTTGACGATCTGAAAAGGTTTGAAATGGGTTGAATAGCTGGTTTATAAGGTTAAATATGCAATCAGAGCTCCATGATTTCGCCATCTTATTTTTGTGGTGTGAGGCTCCGCGTTATGGTGTTGAAGGATCCTTTTTTGTTCTTAATCGTAATACAGTTTTTTTATGAACTGTTTTTTATTCGCTCGAGTTGTTTCCATCAGCTGTTACGGTAACGATCTGATCACGTCCGAGTAATTCATCGTGTATGATTCCAGAAAACTCCCACCACACACAAAAATGGACGTCTTTTTTTGTTGGTAATGGTCGAGGTGTCAGAACAGGTTTTCTTTCAGAAGGGAGTCATAGTTATTTTCGTACAGGATTATCGTATAGCACCAACTTCTCATCTTACATTTCTTCGGAAAATGGATCAGCTTTATGTCGATACAAAAGAGATGTGAATTGTACGTCGTTGTTGATACAGCGTCGTGTCCGTTAATTTATGAGGAATTTAAATTTCTTCTGTGTATAATTTTTCTATACGGCGGTGATCCCGAACTGTACGATAAACTAGCTGTACTGTAGTTTAAATGTTTTTCTTGCCAATTATTTCCTAGCTCTCTATTTTAATGGTTTATTTCTTCAAAAAAGTGTTTTTTGGATTTGGTGGAAGTATGCAATTGCACCGAAACGTTAGGCTGTGATTGTGTTGTATCGTGTCTTCAGTAAAACACTACATACCAACATCGAATATTGCTTAACAAGATTACAATAAAGACTACATTTGCTAGCCAAATACAGAAGGTAAAGAGAGTTATGTATCAAGATTAGCGATAATGAATTAATAAATTGATGTTATCAAGGACATTGGTATGGGACTGATTATGACACAACTAGTAAAATATAAAATGTAGTTGTGTTAGAATTAGTGAGCGGAAAATACGGAAAAGTACCGTAACTTGTTATGCAGAGATGAGCAAAGTTTTTAAATTTCCTCTTCAACCAGCTCTTCTCAGATGCCTATACAAAAATTACTCATCAAATTATAAGTTTTCCTCTGCAAAATCTTTAATATTAGACTGTATAGAGTCACAAATTAACATAGAACCAACTACTCACTATTCTCCTCCAAAGGCGATATTGTAGGTGCGAAGCACATAATTTTTTCATCTCCTTACAACTGTTCAGTTTTGCGAACATCTCGTTTTGCTTGTAGCGAAAAGAGGTGTACACCGTCTGGAGGTCGTGTAGTATTTGTAGACTAATCCTCTGTGAACCGCATGCTTCATGAAGTAGTATTCTTTCTATGAAGGTGAGTATGATTTTTCTTCAAATATCGGAAAAGATAATTAATGACTTGTTGCGTTATAACGATCCTTTGTTATGAAGACAGGAGTCTTTCTACTAGTGTAAAGTATTCTGTCCATATTTGTTTCAAAAGCTTCCAGGATTGGCTAATTTCCCAACCTCGTCATTTGTTATTCTAACATTTTCATTTAATTCTTCTTAAAGAGTAGTCAAACATGATATAATATATATTGAAACCACAATGCAACGCAAACAGACTCTAAAGTTTCGGCCTAATCGCGTCCTGCAGAACCTATGTTAATTATGTTATCTATTCAATCCGACATTCTAATCCTAACAAAAGAAAATTTTTATCCAGTGTTTGAACACCCTATCAAGCAAACAGCTTGTTTCAAATACTCACCTTATTGAAAAAGTGGTGACTGTGTTGAAACAAGTTAAAATATGTCCCTCTAACATATGACAAGACAGTTTGTTCAACTTCAACTGTATTCTAAAGTTAGAATTCGAGGTCTTTTTTATCGTCTAACGGTGTCATTTATTGAATGTTTTTCCAATAAGAAATAATAAATAATAATAATAAGTAATTTAAGAAATATATTGTGATATAGTTGAAGGGAAGATTTTTCTTCAAGAGATGTATTTTGATCTTATCATCTAAAATTTACTCCTTAATGATGCTTTATTGAAATTGGAAATGGTGCCTTATAGCCTAAAGCTTCTGTCACCCTATACATAAAAAAATATTGTACTCGAAAATTGAAGTGTTTAGTTTTTTAGATTTATTCAATTCAAGTTCTATATGGTTAATATAGATTAGAAAGATCGTTGAGATTGTGAGAGCGGAGTTTTCTTTATTTTGTCCACATTTTCGTATTTTTTTGTTAAGAATAATTGCTTTCCTCAAATGTTGAATATGTTGAACATATGTTTCGCTCTAGGTCTCTGAGGAGGCTCTTCCTGCTGTAGGTACAAGATTAGATATTCGTCATTTCGTTGTCGGGCAATATGTGACTGCTACAGGGAAGTCAATTGACTGGGGATTTCAAGGCGGAATGCACCGGTGGGGTATGAAAGGGCAACCAGCTCTAAGGTGAGGTTTCTTACTTTCAATAGTTGTTTTATAGTACTGTTTGATTGGAAATGCTTAGAACTACGAAATCACATCGTCGTATCGGTTCAATTGGATCGGTAGGTGATGCTCGTGTATGGCCTGGAAAACGTATGCCTGGTCATATGGGATATGAGTGGGTCACTGTAAGTGGTCTGGAGGTGTGTTCGAAATTTTCATTAGCTTAGGATATCCCTGATATTGGGTGTGTGTGTTCTCCGTTATAGGTCGTTCGGATGAATATAGATAAGCAGGTCATTTATATCAAAGGTTGTGTTCCTGGAGACATTGATAATATTTTGCTCCTCAAGGATTGTTTACAACCACAAAAAAAACTTCAGGTGCTTCTAAGTTTTATGTGCTCACTCTTATTTTCTAAGTTTTTCATTAATTAATGACCACATTTTGCAACAGATTTAGTTAGATTTTCCTTTTTTCTATGCAAGTGTACCATGAGTTTCATTTAGATTGGACCTATGCCAACTTGGTTACCATCTATGAATATCAAGGAAACAGATACTGAATATAGAGAAGCAACTGCAAATATATCACGTGCAAATGAAATTATTTCTCACAAGTTGTTTGAGTATGTTGGACGAAAAACTGATAGTGTTCACATCGTCATACTTTGTGTTACTCATTCTTTTTCAGCTTTATTTCGCCTACTATTACATTTTCGGACGAAGATGCGAAGAAGAGCATGGGAAGAGATAGAACAAAAGCGAAAATCGCGAAAGTGAAAAAGTAGTATTATCCATGATTTTTATTCGAAACGTGTAATAATTTTTTGCAGTACTGATTATGTTTAATAAATTTCTTATACTGATGAAGTCCATCTTTTATTGAGTTCCATATAGGTTATGGCCAAACCTATTTACACCATTTTTCATATCTTGATGGTAACATTAATGTCGTATTACGTTCAGTGTACATCATGTTACCTGCTATTTTCTTTCTGTAGAGAAATGTTGGGCGAGAAAGGTCGAACTCTTCAGAAAAGTGAACATTTGGAAGAGTCTCCTTCAAAAACACATCGCAAAGTTTTAGCAGGTTTAGTTTTCTTCTAGGTATTATTTTATCATTTGAAAAACTGCATTGTTGGAATAATTTCCCGAGAAGTACTACTTAACAATCATTTGTATTTTTATTTTATGTTGTTATGTTTTTCATTTTAATGCTCAGCTATATCCATATGTGCTTAGCAAAACATTTTCCCATTTTTTATATTCTTCAGGTATATTTTATTAATTGTAAAATAGGTCATTGGAAAATGTTGCTTACTTCATGTTTTCATGGTTGTTTAATACTAGGCAAAAATGAATTGGTACCAAATCTAAAATCAAATAGTCAGTAAGTGGCTTAGAAGAATTTGACTGAGGTGTAGAAGAAAATATATATGAAATACTAATTTCTATAATCAGGATATAGTTGCTGCAGCGCCCCTTTGTCTTATTTTATGATTTATTCTTCGTATTTTTTTTTAGTAAAATTATTCATGATAGCTATTCAATGTTATCGTTTTCATACGATGTACATTGTCTATTGCACTCCACAAAGACTACACGAAGAGATATAATAAGATGGAATTATATTTACCACCATGTTTTATATTAGAGGCACCTCAGAGTTTAGGTTAACTGGGTGTGTGGTGTGCGATTAGTAACCTCAAAACCTAAATGGGTAAGTCAATTCAAGCAAAATCAAGCAACAGTTATTTAACCTAATTATTTCGATTCATTTAAAATGAGAAATGAGAAGCTTATAGGAATTGGCAATAGAGAAGTTTTAAGTGGTTTATGCTACCAGAATTTGAATGCATATGTCACTGAAAAGGCATGGCATCGTATATCCTCTTAAGATAAGTTGGAAAATCAATTAAAAATTTTATGTGTGATCGCTAATCATGTTAGATTTTGCGAAGGTCAGTAAAATTTTGTAATTAGTTTCATTCAGTCATTATTAGAACTGCACAGTAATTTTCACTAGAATTTCGTTTCAAATGCTAGATTTTCGCGCTGGTTGGTTTTGGAACTCATACTAACACATTATATTTTCTAATGCACATGGAATGGTGATTATTAAATAGATAACCTTAACGTAATAGTATGACACATTTCGCAAATTATAATGTTGAGTGGGAAATTCCGCACAACAAATTTTTTGGATTGTTTTCAGGTTTTAGACGTAATTCGTCATATTGAATTTCAGTATTAGCGACACGCCTACCACATCACATTCTTTCTCAGATTTTCAAATATCTTAGTTTGTCTGATCTGCGCAATTGCACACTAGTTTGTCGACACTGGTTCAACGTTTTAAATTTTGAGGTTATTTTTGAAAGTTCGGCTGTCTTGCTAAGCAATTGGTTTCGTGAATTCGTGTTTTACCTTAAACTCCTCATTTTTATAGGACAGTGTTGTGTGGCGTTCTATGGCATTTAGGAAAATTGCTGAATCGGCTCTTGCTGATCCTTATTTGTTAAATGAAGTTACTACTTATAAGAAGAAATTGCGGGCATTTCATTTTGCATGGAATCCTAATGATGTGTCGAAGTAAACTCAATGACTTTTCAATAGATGTAATTAGATGAATTTTTCAATTACTTTTAAAGGAATAATTACGTTCGTGCGAATGGCTTCACAGTACATCGACAGCCTGTAGCTCAAAGTACGGATGGTGTTCGAGGAAAAGTATTGTCCTTCTATGTTCTTTCTCTGTTTTCTGTAAAAACTTACGTGAATATGTGCTCTTTCTCACCATATTT
>KN716290.1:161670-187205 GCA_000816705.1 Dictyocaulus viviparus | reverse complement strand
ATATATATATATATATGCATTTATAAACACATAATTAAGATAGGAGTTTCGTTTGGAATACATGCCTTCGATATAACATGGGAAGGGCCGCTAGGAACTGTGGCTGTAGTGGGAGTAGCGACAAGGTGAGAGTGCTAGACAACAGTAATTAAGTAATTGTATTGTTGTTGTGCCTCTAATCGTTTTATTCAGGCATGCTGCTCTCCATTGTCCTGGTTATTTGCCTCTGCTTGGAAGTGATGACCAAAGTTGGGGATGGAATCTTGTGGACAATACGTTAATTCACAATGGAGAACACTTAGGAGTTTATCCACATATGAATAACCCTCCTAAATACCAAGTAGGCTGTTTTTTGCAAAAGCGAGCTAAATATTTGCTTGTGTAGGTCTATAATTGTGTTATTTTTGTAGTACTCTTCAAAATTTTGAAGCATCTAGACATTTTAAATTTGACTTCAGAAAATTTGACGTTTTAGATTTGACTTTGAAGAAACCTTTCGTAGTAGTTTGCTACTTTTATGGAATTCGAGTTACAGTTTTTGCTATATATAAGTCAGTGTTTTATCTTGTTCTAGAGGAGAAGTGGGGGGTTTGAGTGGGGTTATAATGGTTTTCATAAATTCCTAAGGATACTGAGTTAATCTCAAATTTTGTTCTGCATCAATGATGTTTAAACGGTCGTGCATTGTTCGCAGCATTTGATCCCGTGTATTGACATTTGCAGCTTACACTAGAGGATTTGTTTTCTAGTGTTGATAATTTATGTGGTGGTTGAAATATATGAAGTCACAGAGATTCGGCTTTAGTAGTAAAATTTTACATTTGAATGGATATGCTCATAAATCTTGGGGTTCACTTTTTAGTTTCCAAAATAAGCCTTTTCAATAAAATGGTGTCTATTCTAAGCAGTTCTAACACAGAGCACAACGAACTTTTCTGCAAGCATAATATTTTAAATTGGTTAAAATGCCTCCAGCTTAAATAGATTGTTTCTTATAGTATTAGCACTCAATGTCTTCGAAATGTTGATCGAAAGGTTTCTTATGTTGGATGTAGCTGAAAACTAAATATGGTGAAATAAATGTAGTAAACAAAATTACTCTTTGAAGTAAAACATTTAGGAATTGAAACTAAATATTTTCTTTCTTATTGGAATTTCATTAGAAGTAACTCAATTTCATATGATTTCAAGTAAGATAAGATAAGCTATGGCGTTGATCAGTTCTTCCTGCGGCATGCGTTTACACACCCCTGTTCGGCGTGATATCGTGGTGATTGGATGCGGTGTATACAGTTACTCGATGTTTTACCACTGTTTACTAAGTCAGTGATGTTTTATCGTACTCCATTTCTGCGGTAGCAATTTACCGACGCCGGAAGAATGATAGGCTGGGTGGTTCCTGCGAGCGACCGCCAACCTGGTTCGGGCCTGCGTGTCACGGCAACTTCACCGCTGTGCAGCTTACCCTCTACGTTTTCAACTATATATTGGAAAACTGAACAGCCGAGTTTAATGTTTTCTAAACAGTATATTTTACAAACTATTGTGGTGCTAAGTGACTTCTATATATGAGTTTACACATCCAACTTTGAACAATTATATCTCTGGAAGATTATGTGTTTAGTAAATAAAAAATAAATTTACGTAAAAAGCTATATAATACATAATTTGTAGTCAAGATAGTAAAGCAGACTTGGTTTAGCTCTGCGCAGCATTGATTTTGAATTTTTCCATTAATTTCCGTAAGTCATAACATGCAATCGGAGTTTTGAATTAATTAAGTTTTTTAGATACATGTGTTGCAATACGTGTTATGACAAAATTAAAAATTACAGGTTCCGGATATATAATACGCGCGAAATGATACTAAATATCCTTGTTTTGAATACGGAATAAAATACATTTAAGATGTAAGGAAGTACTCAAAAATTGTATTATTTATTGCGGCTGACTAAGGATTGGTTTGTTCTAAGTATTTTTTTCTAAAAATGCCTAATTATCTTTACTAAGGTTGGAGAGCGCATACGATTGGTGTTGGATTGTGATCGTCACTTAGTCTACTTTGAGCGGGCAGGTGCAGAATTTCTTGGTCTTGCGTTCATGGATTTACCTCCTGTTAAACTTTTTCCGGCAATTTGTGCTGTGTACGGCAATACAGAAGTTTCTATGGTTTACTTAGGACCTCCTTTTGCCGGCTAAAATTTGTTATAATTACTGATTTGCCAATATATTCATCTTGGATATCTTTGTAAAAATAATAATGTCTTGGAATGTTGTGCTTGTTCACCTTACTATTTATGTTTAAACTCTATGAACCTATAATATTTCTGAAAATCTTTGAACAAAATCTATGGACCTAGTAAGTTACGGTGTGATTCTGATCTCAAATTTTGAGCATAACACTTTTATTTTACATGTATAACGGTATGTGATCTCTGCTGTGTAAACAAGTGGGTATTATGGTACGTTTGAAATATTTGACAATGCTTTAATATACTCTGTTAGCTAATTACAACAATGGTTGAAAATCTTTGTTAGCCTACTGTGGCAAATATTTGATTTCTCTGTATTTTGTACAAGTCTTTTTTCTGTACTCAGTTGTAGGAGCAAATGAACTTCTTGTTAAAACCTTTTTCATAATTGAAATATATTAATATATTTACAAGGTATCTAACCTAATGTGATGATATTTGCACTAATTTTTTCGTTGATAATGTGTTTGTGGCAACAGATGGATTTGGCAATGAAAGAATTTTGTTGTTGTAGTTCTCATATAGATATATCATTAATGATACCTAGTTATTTGTAAAAAGTGGAATCTCAGGCGGGCCTTGAACTCGCATCAATATAGTGTGGTGATATATATGATGATGAGATTATCCTATATCAGGCTAAGAATATGCATATGTGGAGTAGTCTTTTTCCCTACAATAACTCGCCAATTTATCGTTGTCTCGATGGTGGAGGCGTTCGGATGGAAGTCGTCTGTACAACAACTGGAGGGAACCATTCGGTTGCCAAGTTAGCTCCGCTGACCGGCCCAGATTACTCTGGTATTAATACACCGACCCCTGATAGATGGGGGGTGTTTGGTTAAAGATGGACTCGAAATTGGGCATACGGTATCAAGCTCACGTGGCTTTGTGGCGCCTTTTACCACTGTGGCACTCTGCACTCATTCCATACTTTTCATTTTAATTTGACGACCTGCTCATATACATTCGCCAGATCGAACTTGTTAACGAGTGAGCGATGATAAGATATCCACCTAGAAATAATTGGGCATTGAGTGATGTGATCTCAGTAGTGCAATCAGTAAGCATTCTGTTCTATGTTCTACTCTAACCTGAGATTGCAAGTTTTGCCGCTCGCTCAATTCACCAGAGATCAAGAAAATTCACATGGTTTCTTTCGTACCTTCACTCATTCATTTTTTGAAGGCATAGATTTATAAAATCTTTAACCTTTTTATTTGAAGTAAACAATGTATGAAGATGACGATGAGGATACACCCTATGGTGTGGATGAGGGTTGCCAGGATGTAGAAGACAATGACGGTGATGAAATTTCCAGTGAGCAGTGGCAAGTGTGTTATTCTGTTTTACGCTTTTTGGAAATATTTTATACTATTTATTAAGAAGCAACTTATCAGGAATAATTGCTAAACTAACGGAACTTCAGTATTGCATTAGAAGACTTTTACACGTTTTTAGGAAGCTTGTTGGGTAGTAATTAGTGCATACTTTGATGAAAAGGGTCTTGTGCGTCAACAACTTGATTCTTTTGATGAGTTCATCCAAATGAACGTGCAAAGAATTGTTGAAGATTCGCCACCTGTAGAGCTACAGGCTGAAGTACAGCATTTTACTGGTAATCTTTATGTTGAGAATAATTAAAGTTTCTTGTATGTATTGAATTATAATCTTTAATAGGAGACATCGAGAATCCTGCAAAATTTTCACTAAAATTTGACCAGATATATTTGTCGAAGCCAACTCATTGGGAGAAGGATGGTGCGCCAACTCCAATGATGCCTAATGAGGTAGAATGCGTTTTTCGGAGTCGGGAATATGTATTATGATGAAATGAACTTTTCTTTATGATTTCGTTTGGTGGTGATTCTAATTATGTTATTAAATTTTTCTTACTAGTCTTCTTATTGTAGAAAACAGTTTTCATTCTGTCCAAGCCTATAACATAATAGCCTATAACTTCTAAATCTGAACTCACAAGTTGTTTTCATTTGTGTAAATCAATGCATCTATGCTGTGCTTCATCACGCGTTTTTTTTTGAAATGTTGATAAATATTTTAGGCACGTCTGCGAAATCTTACGTATTCTTCACCTCTATATGTTGATATTACGAAACAGATCCAACGTGAAGACGAAGTAACAGAGCGCAAATATGAAAAAGTTTTTGTCGGAAAAATTCCTATTATGTTGAGGTGTCCGATTTATTTTGTCTTATTTCTGGTACTGGTCACTGTATTTCTATGATAGTAATATTGAATTAAAGGTCAAGCTACTGCATGCTTTCCAATATGTCTGATCGTGATCTCACAGAACTTAATGAATGTCCTCTCGATCCAGGAGGGTATTTCGTCATCAATGGTTCGGAGAAGGTGGTTTCATTCACGGATTATGATATGTCCTGATTCGCGTAAATTTCGTTGAATTGGAAAGCTTGAGCCATGTATCCAATTTTTTATATCGAATATACTGTTATTTTTCCATGTTAATTAAGGTCTTAATTGCTCAAGAAAAGATGGCAACAAATACAGTCTACGTATTTTCAATGAAAGATGGAAAATATGCATTTAAAACAGAGTGCAGATCTTGTTTGGAGAATTCAAGGTGATAAGCTAAGTTAAAATGCTATTGTTATATTGTGAGTAGTATGTTTTGTAGTCGTCCAACATCGACTATGTGGGTAAATATGATGGCTCGAAGCGGAGGAGGTGCTAAAAAAACTGCAATGGGACAGCGTATTATAGCTATTCTTCCCTATATTAAACAGGTCTTTTTCAAGTTTGTTGATCAGTTTTTTTCTTATCAGCGAGAATCGCCATTTTAAGGAGATTCCTGTGATGATTGTGTTTCGAGCTCTTGGATTTGTCTCAGATCGTGATATCCTTGAGCACATAATATATGACTTTGAAGACCCAGAAATGATGGAAATGGTAAAACCTTCGTTAGATGAAGCATTTGTTATCCAGGTCCATTATTTAGAAACCTATTGCCTTTTCTTTTAATTTAACGTTTTTACGTAATAAATTAAAGAACTCCATTTTATCCTTGTTCCTTGTTTATGTTCTTAATATGTGTATTCTATATATCTATTCTACTTTATTATTATGACCTCCTGATTTTTTTATCGGATCTATAGGTATCAAAAAAATAAGACTGAATGTTACAATTTTAGGAACAAAATGTTGCTCTTAATTTTATTGGTGCTCGTGGTGCAAAACCAGGAGTTACTAAAGAACAACGGATTAAATACGCTAAAGAAATTTTACAAAAGGAATTGCTTCCACATGTTGGAGTCTCGGATTTTTGTGAAACGAAGAAAGCTGTATGTCAGAATTTCGCTTGCTGTATTGTTTCCTTTTTATTCATTTTCCTAAGTTTCGTTAAGTAAGATTTTATTGTTTCAGTATTTTATCGGTTACATGGTTCACCGACTTTTGCTCGCAGCTCTGGGTCGTCGTGAATTGGATGATAGAGATCATATTGGAAACAAACGATTAGATTTGGCTGGTCCTTTACTTGCGTTTTTGTTTCGAGCTTTGTTTAGGAACTTGCTAAAAGAAGTTAGTATTCTTACTTCTATTGATTTTAAAGACCTTTTCTGATCTAATACATTTATAGATGAGGTTAACCGCTCAAAAATATATAAACAAAAATGGTGACTTTTCTCTTGATGTATGCGTCAAGACATCAACTATCACTCGTGGTCTGGCTTATTCTTTAGCAACAGGAAATTGGGGTGATCAGAAAAAAGCTCACCAGTCCAGAGCTGGAGTTTCACAAGTACTATTCTATTTATCTGCTTTTTCTTTTTTCAATGTTTGGAAATGAAGTGCAAGTTTAGGAAGGGGATGATTATATTTATTGAAGGTATTGAACCGTCTCACGTATACTGCCACACTTTCGCATCTACGAAGAGCTAATTCACCTATAGGAAGAGAAGGAAAGCTTGCAAAACCTCGGCAGCTGCATAATACACAATGGGGAATGGTGCTAATTTTGATTTGCAAAAGAATTTCGGCGATTTTTTTCTTTATTTTATAACCTCGTTCATTTCTTAATATTTAAAAAAAAGTATTTGAAAAAGACAAATAAACGTAATTAGGTATGTCCCGCAGAAACTCCTGAAGGTCAGGCAGTGGGTCTGGTGAAGAATCTGGCATTGATGGCCTACATATCAGTTGGGTCACTACCTGAACCAATACTTGAGTTTCTTGAGGAATGGTCCATGGAAAATTTAGAGGGTAAAGATTTTCTTAAATTTTTTTGAGATTGTCTTCGATTACTATTAAACCGCTACTCTATAAATGTTAAGAGGTGGCGCCATCGTCAATATCAGATGCGACTAAGATTTTTGTAAATGGTGCATGGGTAGGAATTCATCGTGACCCTGAGCATCTCATGACTACTTTGAAAAAGCTCCGGCGACAGATGGACATTATAGTTTCAGAAGTATCGAGTTCCTATTTCATAGTTATTGTATCCTCTTGTTCTAATTACTTACTGAATAGGTTTCAATGGTACGAGACATAAGAGATCGGGAAATTCGAATCTATACTGATGCAGGTCGAGTTTGTCGACCACTATTGATCGTGGAAAAGCAAAAACTCGCCTTGAAAAGACGTCATATTGATAAGTTGAAGGCTGGTTTTATTGTATCCTATCTCTTAATTTTTCGTGACTTTAGGTGTCTGTCATGTTACGTGGGCTGATAATAAGGCATAACTTCAGCATTCGCATAAATTATTTTTTAGGAGCGGGAATCGGGAAGTAATTACAGTTGGTCGGATCTTGTTGGTGGCGGTGTTGTTGAATTGATAGATGCAATGGAAGAAGGTAAGTAACTCCTTAATTTTTGTTTATGAATGTTTATTTTTTAAACACTTTTCGCCTTAATTTGTACTTTTTTTTGGAGTGGGATTTGTAGTGGCACGTAGATATACGAAACTCGCCATTATCTCAGATTTAATAAATTGGCACCACAGAATTTTGAGAAGATCGGCTACATTGAGCTGATATGGGTTGTTCTTGAATGCAAGTCATTGTATAGAGTGGAGTCTTCAATCACCACGATATAGCGTTGAAGACGAGGCGTTTTTGTATTCCACAGAGATTAGTTGGCGTTAAAACTTACATTTTTGAATTCACGTTTTCCAGAAACAGTAATGTTAGCTATGATGCCTGAAGATCTAAAAGCTGGAGGCTATTGTGACACCTATACTCATTGTGAGATTCACCCTGCAATGATCCTGGGAGTATGTGCTTCAATAATTCCATTTCCAGATCATAACCAAAGCCCGAGAAATACTTACCAAGTGGGTCAACGACAAAGTACTTGAGTTTAACAAGTTATATATGATCTAGTTGTCAAAGAGAAACTGTTTTGGACAATTTGAGCGAAGATTTTTCATAACGAAGTAATCTTTTGGAAAAGCAGTATTTTATCAAGGAAAACCAATCGTTGCAGAGTGCAATGGGTAAACAAGCAATGGGTGTATATACAACTAATTTCCATGTTCGAATGGACACGCTTGCTCATGTTTTATATTACCCACAAAAACCATTGGTAACTACTAGGTCTATGGAATATCTCAGGTGAAATAGTTTTTCAATAAGTCATTTGGTTATGCTTTTCATTATTGGTTGTATCTAGATTCGTCAACGTTTTTGCATTGCCAGGTTCAATGAGCTTCCAGCTGGTATAAATGCTATTGTAGCCATTTTATCTTATTCTGGTTATAACCAAGAAGATTCGGTTATTATGAATCAGTCAGCAATTGATAGAGGACTTTTTAGATCAGTAAGTTTGTCTTGATTCTTCAATTTCGTTTCCATCATTTTTCATCGTTTCATATTTTATAGGTATTCTATCGATCCTATCGAGATCAAGAAGCTAATTTAGATGGAGCTAATGAGGAATTAATAGAAAAGCCAACTCGTGATAAATGCTCCGGAATGAGACATTCTCTGTATGATAAGGTATTTTGTATACAGTATTATTGCGAAAGTTCACCCTAATTCATTTCGTTTCTAGTTAGATGACGATGGCATTATATCTCCTGGAATGCGTGTTTCTGGAGATGATGTCATTATTGGAAAAACCGTTGCTCTTCCTGAAGTGGTTTGTACCAGTCTTTCTTTTTTTTTGAAATTAGTTTTTTTGCTCGTAGTACACATCTCTTCAAAATAATTAGGATGATGATTTGGATGCAAACAGTAAGAAGTACATTAAACGAGATGCATCGACGTTCCTCAGAAGCTCTGAAACGGGTATAATTGACCAGGTATGTTCCCTCCACAGTTTTTTGGTCTAGCAGTATCAAGTAGTGTTGCATCTTTTCATCCATTAATTTGATATTAGGTGATGGTCTCGTTAAATACAGATGGTAACAAATTTGTAAAAATTCGTGTGCGGTCAGTGAGGTTGCCTCAAATTGGTGACAAATTCGCATCCCGGCATGGTCAGAAAGGTACTATGGGTATCATGTACAGACAGGTACTATTAAAGTTGCAATGTCAGACTTGTTTTATATTTATTGGTCATGCTTATATGTTAACAACTTTTTCCTTACTTTTACATAGTTACGATTTTCTGCAAATTTCTACTTTGTAATAACGATGTGTTGCAGGAGGATATGCCATTTACTTCTGAAGGACTAACGCCTGATATAATTATTAATCCGCACGCTGTGCCTTCTCGTATGACTATCGGTCATTTGATTGAATGCCTGCAAGGAAAGGTATGACATGTTTAAAATTTACGTTATTTTGCTTACTACTTACCGTTGTTTTGCTGCATCTACTTAACAGCTTTATGCACAGTGCACTTTCCAAAGCTTGTGATGTCTCCTTTTGCGCTATTATCATTTAGAATCCCATTTATGTTGGCTCAGGTTTTTCTTCGGTTTGGTGGCCGTAAGAATACAATGAAATTGGCACAATAATACATATGTGGGAAGTGTGGAGAGTCGGCAAGATGGGAGTTGTTGAATAAAGTCGTGAAGAAAGGAAGTAGAAAAGGAAAGGAAAACTCAAGAGAATAGGTCATGTGCTTATATAGCTTTAGCTAATCGGTGTAATATATGAATGACCAGTGATGAAGGTATTCATCGCTATGTGGTTAGAGCGGTAGTTCGAAAAAGAAGTAGCAACTATTCGCTACATCGTTGATCATTGAAGATATGCGTTGCAGGAAGCTCCTAGCACATTTTTTTCGATGGTGCGTTTAATTGCGCTCAGTAATCTTTCATCTTGTTTTAGTAGCGTTCAAGTTTCCAAGGCATACGCTATGTCAGGAAAACCTTAGTGTCGAAGAAATGTGGTTGAAGCTTTGAATTCATTGATCTCTTCACTACATCATCGATACCTCTGTGTATTACGCAAAGTGGTTCGTTTCCCTATGCTAAGCTCTGGTGCTATGTAATTCATCATCACATTGACTTCACAATCTAAATAAACAGTGTGAATTATTCCATCGGGCGTGAACTTCGTTCCTAAAGGATAACGTAGTACCATTTTAACCTACATTATTATCTAGCTAGGTTAACATATTATCGGCGAAGCGAAGATGGTAAAGTAATCTACCGTAGATTTTTACTGTCACATCATCACATCCTAGTTTTCCCGTGTTCTCAATTGTGGTTGTGAATAGTTTCAGTGAAATAGTATTGCTCTGTATACATTATTATACAATTTTTTTTTCAGCTATCAGCAAACAAAGGAGAAATCGGTGATGCTACGCCTTTCAACGATACAGTAAATGTGCAAAAAATTAGTAATTTGCTGCAAGAGTATGGTTATCATTTGCGTGGGAATGAAATTATGTATAATGGACATACAGGAGCAAAGCTTACAACGCAGGTTTGACGATATGTGAATATCGAATCTAAAATTATCGGCTTCGTTTCTAATTCATTATCAAATCTAGATATTTTTTGGCCCTACATATTACCAAAGATTGAAACATATGGTAGATGACAAGATTCATTCACGCGCAAGAGGACCAATTCAGATGATGAACAGACAGCCAATGGAAGGTCGCGCTAGGTTTGACTAAATATTCCATCTACTATTCAATTACTCATAAGTTTAAAAGATAGCTTCTACCAAGAGAATTAGGCTGTTTTTAAATTTAATGTTAGTTCAAGATTTAGCAAATCGCTTTCTCTAATTTCCAAACCATTTGTTCTTCTGCTAAAATATAATTGTGGAGAAGTCGTGACTCTGTTCAGAGAATCAGAGAAGTCGGCTGTACTTTGTACTTTCGTAGTTTTAAAGACTTTCTTTATACAAAACTCGTCGCTACACAAATAAGAATGAAGCTCCAAAGATTCGTGAAGTTCTCAGTTATATGTAACTATTCTGTGCAATTAGCCGAAGTTGTCGTTGTTCCTCGAAATTTAGTTGAACTTGTAGGAAACGAAAGTACACAGATGTCACTTCGATTCTAATGATAAGTTTTTCTCAATGAAAAATGAGTCGATTAAATTTGCATCGTGAATGGAAGCAACTACTGACCGCTCGCATCTACTTCACTCTAGCATAACAGTAGATTTCCGGTAGATCCAGTAAACAGTGTAGCATTTAATGCACTGTACATTCGCACAAGTATGTTTGAATATGAATTGTGGTATACAATAAATAACAACGAATGGTACCCAGCGAAAGATGAAGCATATGTGTTTCCAGTAATGCATGCAGGCTTTATCTGAATACTTTCTCCCTTTTTAAATCCACGTTAGAATTTCTATCAGATTGAGAAAAGTTTACCTTTCTGAACGTGAATGGATACGCGGTATAGACAGCTTTGATAGTCGTAAATCTAGATACCTTTGTAATATTTTTGGTTGGCAGAATATATTCGAAAAACTTAACATTTCTCTATAGTTAGAATTTTATCGTATGAAACACAAATATTATAAGTTACCTGCATCCCCGTTGATCATTAATAGGAAAACATACATTAATCTCTATCACATGTGAGGTTGTCCATTTGTTACTTTTTGCTCTAGTGATTTGTTGAGTATCATAACTCCTTACTAGGGCCTTGTAAAGAGGTCTGATCATCAGGTATGTGATTTTTCTTCAATGCGTTTGATGTTCAGTGAAATTCAATTATTTGTAGCCTGTGTCCACCGGTCATCATTCTATCACGTGTCCGGCCCACCTAATTTTCGATAGTTTGGCGTGTCTAACTGCGTCTTTGATCTTTAATCGTTCACATAGGTTAGTACTTCTCAATTCCTCTTTCACTTGTGGGATACGCGAAACACCAAACACCACCTTTTCGATGGAGTATTGTATTGCGCACAGTGGGCTGTCATGCCGCTTTCGTAATGTTCAAATTTCCGAGAAAGGTAAAGGAAGACGAAGTGTCGTGTCAAAAGTTAAGCTTGGAGCTTTGTCTTCTTGGTTCTCTTCACTACGTTTTCGATGCTTTGATATGTCCCCAAGCCGTTGGTTTACTTCTGGTGCTATACCTTTCATCATATTGATCTCACGACTTCAATGCACGCAGCTTGAGCATCCTGAGATGTTCTTTTCGTTGAGCGTCACGTGATACTTTTTGAGTCTTGTAGTTGTATGAAGATGGTCCATCGTGCTAAACCGTTTTCGGGACACTACTTGACCACGCGGTTGTTCTTCTTTCAATGTTCTGTCAATCTTTCTAAGGATGACTCGTGTGAAAAACTAATAGACGACGGACAACAAGCAGATTGGGCGATAATTGCCAATATTGTAAACATATCCGTTTTTGTGCAGCAGCACGTTCCTTTTGGTAGAGAAATAGTTTACTAATAGATAACTGCTTACAAAAGAGATCACAGGTTGGCTAATGTATGTTTTGGCACTAACCCTTGGCACTACTTTCGATCCCTATGAGATGTGTAGTAGTGTCCAATGTGATACCATGGTGATTGAGTGTGAGTCTGCTCTATAGTCTGTGTTGACCATTTTTTCACAAAGACGGACCCCGTAGCGGACTTGATTAGTCTGGGGATCGGCTGCCCATCTCTGTCTACTGATTCAAACCAGGATGCCACTGTTGCATTTCCACCCAAGAAAAGCACCATATGTTAGATTAACATATAGAACCTGGAATGGTTTTGGAATTCGACATAGCACTAACATTAGCATAGTATATTATGCATGACCAAATTCAATAATTGATTACTAACCGGTTTTTTTCAAGAGATGGAGGTTTGCGTTTCGGAGAAATGGAGCGCGATTGTCAGATTTCCCATGGAGCTGCGCAATTTCTGCGTGAGCGATTATTCGAAGTGTCGGATCCATATCATGTATATATATGCAACAATTGTGGACTCATTGTTGTTGCTAATCTTCGAACCAATAGCTTCGAATGCAAGGTGATTTTTTATAGAAATTGGTTTTACTTAAATAATGTTGTTTTACTATAGGCTTGTCGGAACAAAACACAAGTATCAGCAGTACGGATACCGTACGCCTGTAAGTTGTTATTCCAAGAATTAATGTCGATGTCGATTGCTCCTCGGCTCATGGTAGATGCTTGAGCTCAATGTGGTAAACGTCATGCTAACGCTTTTTCGGTTTGACATGGTAGTTGATTGCAGACTTTCTCATTAACATCCACTCTACCACCATCCCACTTTACTATTACCTCACTGTTGATATAGTGTATGTTGTTTTACATTACTTATATATATATATATATATATAATGTATATTCATCTCTTCTGTTTGTATTTTATATTTTCGTTCAATAACTATATACTACGTCATCTGTACAGAAAATGAATTTGTTGAAAACTTTATTTGACGTAATGTATGTGATGCGATCAATCAGACCCTATTTTATGTCATATATACAAAACGTAGTTTAGGTGAAATCAGAATGTCAAAACCAGGTTATCTTTAACTATCATTCTTATTTTGACTTAGACTTTTATCATCACAAGACCTTTTACTACTTTGCACGTCGTTTTCCTGTTCGCAATCGAAATCTTCATTTTCGCTTATGCCCGCAGTCAGATGACAGGACTTTTTTATATTTGATGAACGGTCCTTATCTCGATACAATATATAATGTTGCGTTATGAACAGGATATCGAATAGCGTTGAGACCAAACCTAATCCAAATTTCACTGGATTTCCATAAAATGCTGACCAGTCATCTACGTTCCAGCATTGTAGACACATCTGAAGTATATCAAGGCATCCACCCATAAAATCGAGAAGTACATTTCCAATTGACCATCCAGTGGTACTTTGGCGTCGAAAGTTCTGCACCGCCTAGGATTACGATTAAAATTATTTCTAGAAGATTTATTAGACTGTTTTATCTTTATATGTGTAATTAACGCTATAAAAGATTTTGACCAACTATATATTGGTCAGCAGTGTATATGAAGCTCAGAGAGACTAACATCGTCGCAGCAAGAATGAATTATGTTGTTCCCTACAAACGAATACAAACTAGTTCACAAAGAGAAAAAATGACATCCGCCTCTAATAACAGAATATAAGCCAAAATATAAGTTTTGGCATTGATCAGTTTCTCCGCACATGTTGTTCATTTGCAACGTGATGTTGTGAAGGTGTTGAATGCGAGTCTGGTCTATACAATGGCTTGAGTTGACTACTTATCACCAAGTCAGCGGTGCTTCTCTCATCCGGATTTCTCTGCTACCATTTTACAAGCCACCTACTCCGGAGAGATTGCAGGCTTAGTGGGCCAGCAGAGCGGCAGCGAACTTGATTAGAACCTGTGTGTCACTATATACTTCCACTACTACGCCACGCACCCCTTAACAACAGATTGTAATGCCTCTATGTGGTAATGTAATGCCTCCGTAAGCCCTCAGTGTACTTAAAAACTGCTTTCTTAACCAATATGTTATTTAAAATGCTACCTAAGACTGAGACAGTAGCGTGGTCTCTTCTTTATTTTGGCAACATTAGGCTTACAATTATTCTTTCGACGAGTACTATGATAAAATAACGGGTGCAGTGTGGCTCATTAATGAAAAAATTTTTTTTCATTTCTTTTTCCATCTGTCAGACATTGCTGCATTGTTACCAGGAGATAAGGAGCACTAAATTGGTAAAAGTTTGCACACCGCAAGTTATTATGGAGACAATAAACATAATTGCTGACGTTGATTTTAAAACAATTCCTATGTCCTACGCCTCCATTACTAATTGAAAGAAAAAAAGATTAGTATTCAAAAAAGTCCGTGCATTCAGATTATGTTTTAGAAACATTTCGCGAAGACCGAAATGTCCCTTATGATGAAAATGATATAACAAATTTGTTTCACCTGAGGAATGTACTTGAGAAGAGTGACGATCATCTTGATGTATGACAAAGTGGTGATGAAGAACAGCATATTGATGAAACCCAATGTTGTTATAACAGCAGTAACAATTGCTCCCACGATCATTGCTGCTGAGATAATGATACAAGTATGCGAGATTCGTTGATTTCCATGCTAAAGAATACCCTAATTTCATTCAAACTTAAAACAGCGTACTGGTGACGTAGTTTAGGCTGTATATACGCGACTATAAGAAAGCAAAAACGCGCACATCCTTTCTGAAATGGCTATTGTCCAGACGTGTAGGTATTACTTCAAATGATTTCTTCTAGCCTTAATCATCCTTTTTTTGCTGAAAATATTCCAATTCCCACTTTAAGTTAACAATTAATCATTTACTTCGAGAAAAAAAAAACGGGAAATTGCATGGCGGTTCACTCCGTTGATTAGATTAAAACACTTTCAACTGTTTTTGAATTAAACTAATGTTGAAGTTTTTGTGCTATTTCGCCGTGTAAATAGTTTTACTAATTGATGCAACCTCGTAGATGAGACACTGAGCAGCTGTAAGAATACACGCTATTAGAGCGTGAACAGCAAAGAAGACGTCGTTTAAAAGCACTGGGATGGGACTGTGAGGATGTGCTTCTTCATATTGCCTCTGAAAAACTTTCAGTTATGAACAAGTTTATTATTGTTTTAGAACATGCTTATTTTGGAGAAAATTATCGCTTACTAATAATTTATAATGTGATGTTACAGTTAAGAGCTTGAGAAACGAAGTAGAGTAAATTAAGTAACTTGGTGTAACATACGTTGTTCAAAGCCGTAATTAAATTAATGCAATTAGAAGAATGCCATGACATTTTTGAATATGATGCAATCGCCAGTTAGCTCAACTTGTAGGCAAAACTACTTTTTCTAAACTATTTTTGCTTGCAAATGCAGAATACTTACCTGGACATTACTATCAAAATACATTAAGAGATTATAAACTGAATAGGCAGCAAATCCAATAATATTGAGAAGCAAAAAGTCGAAGTTAAGGCCGATCACACTGCAAGCAGTTGTACTGTAAGTATTCCTCTGTGCAAAATTTATACATACCTTTTTCTATGGATATTGAGGAGAATTTGTGGGTAGAACGAAACACTCCATGCAGTAAAGTACAACCATCCAACCACAATAACTAAAAAAGCGACGAATGACGACTTCAGTACAGATATCTTCAGCAATGGATCGTTGATTCTGAAATAGTTATTCAATTTTAACTAATTTTACCTGTGGATTATCAAAAGTTGTCATAAACGAGTAATTTTATGTATTCATTACGTTTTCCTAATCCTGCTTTTAGTAAAAAATCGATACTTGGAGACTCAATATCTCAAAATCTCAACAAATATCTCCGATAAATTGCATTGATACACATACAATAGTACCAGATCCAGCTATATATAGTGGAAGCATAAACAAAACGGATTTTTTTCGTATATTAAAAGGGATCTTCAAGTTCAAATTCGTTATGGAATACGTAAATCTGGCTGTTCAATGCGTAGAAATGTCGCTCTTATTGCTTACTGGCAGTCATAAGATTTTATAATTTAGAAAATTTCAACTAAATACTCACTCCGCATTACAACTAGTGTTATTTTGTGCAACAATGACACAATTTTCTACGTTAAGCAGTAGTTCGTTAACAGCACGCTCGCCGACAAGCTGCAGCAATCCTTCTCCACTTGTGGCGTGCAGCTCCAGTGGAGTTAATATCCTCACAAACGGCTGCTTTTTGAAATATATCACAAAATCTTGCCATATTGGTCGTCTGAAATGACATTCTTCTGTTATAACTTCATTATTACTAGCTGCATTGAATTAATACAACACACACAAATTTAGCAATGATCCAGCAAGCACAAGCGATAATATCGGAAATCGAATCGAATAGAATATGATTGGAAATTTGCCTAATTGGCCTCAAAACATAATTAAGTAGCATGGAATTTTGTATTACCGCCTAGAAATCAATGAATTGATCGATTTGAACAGCTAATCATTTTTTATCGCCAACTATTTCAATGTTAACACGTGTTCTTACAAATTCGTTCTATGTAGAGATCATTTTCATTCATAGAATAATTGAAACCAGCCGAATTCGTTACTACAGGCCTACTGAACAACAAAATTCAAAGGAAACAGGTAACTTGAACGAGATTTTTTCGATTATTAAGACCATGAATTGTAGATGACTGAGATTCATCATCTTTTAAGCAGACATTTCTACTAAAGGAGCTGAGTTACGTCTATAAATATTCCATCGAAATATTTCACTAGCAGACTAGTTTAAAAAAAAACCATAATGAAATAGCACGATGCGACAAATGTAGAATGCATGCTGAAGGAATAGAGTGCAATTTGCACTCACACTGTCCTTATAGAAAAGTTCGTAGGTTGATTCAAAATGACGGTTAGAAATGACGGTGTAATACTGTTCTTAGTAGTTGTGGCGAAGTTGACGAAAAGAAGAAAGACAAACACCAGCATTGGAAAGGATGAATCTCTGAAATATGCAATTATTATTTTGCTGTAGTATAAATGAATTATAATAAGGACACATTAATTGAATAAAAGGACGGAAGTGCTTGAAAAAATGTTGTATATGTGACTGAATCTGTGGAATGCCAGTGAACAGGAAATGTGGTATGTCATTTTATTGTGTGAGGATAAACTATTCATGAACCGATACGTTGCAAAAACAGCCTAAAACAGTAGTTGCATTTGCTCGAAGTTGTTCATTTCCATCGGTGTAATGGCATCACGAAAATAAGAACAACAACTACTTGAGCCGAAACAATTGTGCCAATTATCAAATCACGTATAAAATTACATTATGAAATCTTATCGATATCATTACGGATTTATTCGCAATTCAACTAGAACTCGATAGAAAAGAAGTTAGTCTGAACATCACAAAACACCATGTTCGAATACTAATTTCCTCAACTGGTTGATCGATTTGTAGGAGATCATTGTTTCTGGCTCACTTTCAAGAACATTATCGTTTCAACGTTGACCAACTGCAGAATTGAATGAAAGTTCTTTGACCTACATTATCTAGATTTTGAGCTATTGTTATTGTAAAACGAAAATATTTCAAACAAAGTTCAGTCGTGTTAGTCATCAAATGAGTGAAAAATTAATAAGCATCACATCTACGATAATTAGTACTGTCTGTTTGACAAACGAAGAGTAAGCATGTGAGTAGAGCTTGTATGATCAGAGATCCGTCCTAATTTTTCATACCAAACACTTTTTCTGTTGTGTGAGAATTGAATTTAGGTTGTTTGTTGACTATATATTGATGTACATAAGAGTGCATTGATAATTATCTGTTTTGTAAGCACTTTCTATTTATAAGACACTTGTATTGCCTTGTATAAATAGTTACGAAAGACGGTGTTGATGTTCATCTACAGTCAGCATACAGTCATATATCATGCATATATAAGTATATCATGCATATGCACAAGAAAATCATTACGTTTACACAAGAATTAATGTTAATATTTTTAATTAGAAGTAAAGATAACGTTTCATATGCACCGAAACGCCTCACTTTAACAACATAGTATTCTTTAATCATTTATGGTTTCAGCGATTTTAATCTGCTATGAAACTATTCTGCCGGATTGCTTAGCGACGGCTCACCACGGTTTTATGGTCAACATCGACAGCAACATGGCGAGGGTACCGTTAATTGGTAACTTACTCGGGATAATCAATATCTTATGAAAGTGCAAACGCAGAGCAGCACACAACGCTTATCTACCGCCAGCCAGTTGGTATAATCGTTAACGATCAGTTTTCGTAATTCGCAAGATTTCATATTTTTAAATCATAACGCAAAGCGTATTTAAGAGGTATAAAATCAGAGGAATTATAGGAAATATTAAAATTATCTGATTTGAAAACGCGCTAATTGAATGGAAGTGGATGATTATCAAATAATTATTTGAGTGTTAAATGAGTGGATTCAGAAATTACAGATCCACAAAGCTAATATGGTTGCTGAAAATCGAAAAAAACCACCACGAAGTTAGTGACTATTGCTTTAACCAGTAAGGATGAGTAATATACCTGAAGATTTTTGCTGTCAAATCGGTGATCCTTTCGCCCAGAACAAATAACCACTACCTTATTGATTTTTTCATTGCCTAGCTGATTCAAACTAAACCTCACCAAATAGATTAAGTGTGGAACGAAACGCTTAAGAAAACAATAACGAAATGATATAATATTGTAAAGGATATTTAGGGTTCAAGAAGTGTTTACGAAGACAATTAGATGCCACATCGTACTTAGCGTCGTGTTTTATGGTGATTGTTAATAAGTTTGTAGAGACGGTAAGTATCCCGATCGGATTGGTTGTCTGAAACATCATTTCGTTATCAGAGTTACAGCTGTACTAAACGAGGGAAGAGGGAAAGTATATGATATGAACACTGTCCGAATGAGGATGTTGTCCGTTTAATCTGTTGTTGCACGGAATTCTCTAACGACTAATTCACTAGTGAACACAAGTTTTTCGACTTACTATGATTTTTTAGTTATAATGTGTCAATGACGCACAACACATGCTAAGGAATAAGCTTATCAATAAAGCATATATTGATGAAATAGTTTTTGACGTTTTCAAATGAAAAGTCGGTTTCTATTAGAAAGCATAGTCTTCTGTCATTCTCACGCACTGCCGTACTTATTCCTCCCATTTTTGTTTTATTTTTATGGCTCAATGAGGAAAATGAGGATGTCGACATCGAGAGATCAACTTAATTTCTTTCTACAGGCTCTTATTTAACCTCATATAATTTATTACGATACTCACGTATTTTGTTTATTTGACAAAAAGTCAAAACATTTGACCATTTTGGCGACGTTCCAGTTACATCGTGGTTTTTGAAGTCTTGTTGAATCGTGATTAATGTCGAAGTAGATGTTTTGCGATGTAAATACTAATTCAATTCAAATAACTAAAACTTATTCAATTTATATTCACTTATTTTCTAACCTATATTGTTGGAGACAATAAACAACAAAGTGGTATAAACAGGCGTCACTTGGTGGTGATGTTTATTTGTGCCTTACTCAACTCAATGTAGAATGTCTTAAGGACGAAGACATATACCGACCGACCTAATCACGTTTGTTGAGGGCAGAAGTTGCAAATCTGATCGGCTTTGAAGACGATATTGCTAAAATGTCAGGAAACATAGATGAATATTTTCGTCTCTGTATAGATTCTGATTTGACCATACCTTTCTCAATAATTGTGATTAATAAGTTTAGGAATGTCGCTTCTATGACAAAACAATCAACAAATACAAATCGATTTTTTTTTCTAGCTTTAAAACATTTCAGTTGTTTTTCACATCGAGGCATCATTTCATTCAGTTAGCATCAATACAATGTTTGTTCAATTATGATTTCATAAAAATCGAAATCGAATGAAAGGACGTGAATGATGGATGATGATGATGATGATGATAACGTCATTGACACGTTTATATATATTCAAAATACATTAGTGGAAAAAGAAAAGTTGATAGCGTACAATTGGAAGAGTCATGTTCAAAGAATTCATCGGAAATTCATTATGAAAACGATCATGATAAACAAGATCTAAATCAAAACATTATTAAGAAATCAAATTGTGGATTGGTTCTCATAAATGAGGAAGACAAACAACTGACATTCGGATTGAATTGATAACGTCTGAAATTGTTGTAGACAACTGAATAGGGTCCTCAAAAAAGTGCTTGTACATGTTAAAATTTCGTTAACTTCTTGAATAAACATGTTTTGAGTCTCATGTGGAGCAACGATTGACTCCATAACAAGCTGAATTCCAACGTTACGATCATCGATCGTTGTAATGCTAAGTAGAAATCACTGCAAAACATTATCATCCACTATAGAAATAATATGTTCTGATTATTAAATACTTAGTAGTATTCTATATTGGAAGAGGGGAACATTCAAATTAGATTATGAAGCTCAAAAGATGAAGCTGTCAGTTCGAAAGATTTACAGCGAATAACAAATCGCTTATTTTTCAGGTGTGCTTGAAAAAATCACCGTTCAAAAATTACCAGAATCGAAATTTTCTTAGAAATCGAAGAAATAGTTATGTTTCTAAGAGATAATTGTTAAGAATGAGGCATTAATGTCTTGAGAACTGAAATTATTACACTTTTCGAATTGAAATTCATCGAGATGTGAAACGTTCACCAGTATTTTATTTGCGATTCATATCAACTGTCTGCCCTTCGTTTTTTCTTAAAGCATCTTCTTTCATATATGAAGAAAAAGCTTCACTAATTAATCATTGAGACGATAAGTGATGGTGACAACGAAGAGCCGTGACTAGAAATCAATCAGAAATACGAAAAACACCATGAGTTATCAGTTGAAGACACTGATTAGATGAGAATATGAATATATGAGTTATTGTTGTTTTACGAGGAAACATCGTCTCAATATGCTATACGTCAATGTGACCTAGATCATCCTATACTTCATAGTCGACAAGTTTTTACGATAAAAGTAAACGAGTTAAAATAACTCGATTGACGTCATCACTCATCATAGGACTTCAGAGAGATACAAAATTAAAGACGGCTGGGATATGAATTTCATACTGTGTAAGTGAAATAAAGAGTTATTGGTGAAGAGTTTTGTGAATAGGAAAATCCGCTAGCCCTGTTGTATATACGGAACGTTGTGACGTAAAAAATTGCTGCAGCATACGTTTAATTAGTGAAATCTATTCTCAAAATATCAATTGCGATCCCAAGAATAATCATTCCACGTTGATTTTGTCGAGACTGATAGAAATGATAAATTTACCTCATTATGAGTTCTTGTTATTCATAACGAACGTAAATCGATAATCAATGTTGGAATCAGTCGCTCTTATTTTGCAAGCTTTTCAAATGTCGCCTTACGACAAAGTTAGACCTGTTTAAGATGTATAGGTGATTATTACTGAACATTCTTTTATTGTTGCAGTTCAGAAAAAGAAGAAAGCTTAAAATATCCTATTGTATTGAGTGTTAAATTTTCTTGTCAATTACACCAATTGTTCCAGCAATCACCGAACTCGTTGTTAGTGTGTTCAAGGTGCGATGGTTATAGAGAGTACTCTCCTATAGTCCTAGAGCATCCGGAATCATCAAAGATTACCAGATTTTTGGTACAGAACGGATTTTGCAAAACATCGTTATCTCCTATTGTAGAAGGCCATTGTTTATGTGGTCACGTAGTCTGTTTTCTAACTAAACAATCTAAGACAACCTTCTCAAACAGACCATTCTAGATAAACCTCCGGCGATATTTCAAAACTATAGCAATCTAAGGCTTCTAGCGTTCATTTCAAATTTGGATACTCTTTATCTATTCAACAGTTGACGTTTAACGTGATCGAAGCTTGAGATTGTTATTTACGTATGTCTCAGATAAAGGAATACGTGTGGATTGCAGTAGAATAACGAGATGCATGAAGGCTTTATTTGTTCAGGCCATAAGAGTTATGAAAGAAGAACCATCAGCGGTAATTTTAAAGTGAGGTGACAATCATACAAAACGAATAACTGAAAACCAAAGCGGAACGATTGCGACGACGTTTATAACATAAGAATGTCACGCACTTTTTCTCACATTATTAAAAAAACAATGGCGGTGAAAACACACAACAGCAAAATCAGAATAAGACGTACAAGAGGGCACATTCAAGATAATATCAGCACTAATATACTTTTGAACTTTCAGTAATTATATCACTCGACTTTTTTTCGTCTTATCGACTTCGACTTGGAGCTGACATACGAACGTGGAGATCCAATCGGTTTCATCTATAATATAAATCGTACCAAGTAGATTGTACCACGGAGTAAGAGAGGATGGCGTTGAGGTGCTAGGACAAAACAGAAAGGCTATCATTTTTAAAGAATTCTTGTCATCACGTCTTTTTTTTCTGAAGTGATTATTTCAATGATATGGTGCTAATGTAAAAAGCATGATACAATTAATGGTCATTTTACAAGACTTCACTGTAGGTAACGATGATAACTGCCAGCCAATTATCATCATGTCACTTTTCATTGAACAACAATCACTTCAAAAAAAAAAACGATGATCGAAATGAATTTGACATCGCCCACCTGACGAAGGCTGTTGAATTCCGCAGAATCTTGAGTGTTGACTTTTGTGATATCACCTTGATAGTTGAACTTCATCATCATAGGTATACCTGTCTGAACGACGTTAGGCAGATTCAAGCACAGTTGCCCTTTGCTGTGAGGCAATGACCTTCGACTGGACTCGAGTGATGAAGGCTTTTTTGCCTTTGATCCCACCAATGTTCCTTTTCTTTGCTTGGATCCTACCTTATCTACCATTACATGTCGCTGTAATTTTTTCTATTTGTTATGGTTTATTCTGACATATTTTATGTAATGTTAAGACGTTTCACCATAACTCTTTTGTGACGCCCAATGAATTGTTCATTTGGAGGTTGTATTGCCAACTGAAATTAGCATATCAATGTAAAACAAGAAATGATAATGTCTATAGTGAACGTAACGTCGTTACATTTAATGAAAATGTTGTAACTTACAGAATCCGTCATCGCCTCTTGCCCCGATCCTATAACAGTTCCACCCGTTTGCACGTTACCCTTGAATTTGTACAATAAATTTCTTTCCTAAAGCATTTAGTATTTTTATTATTGTTTACTAAATATATGGAAGTCGATGAAAATGTTAATGACGATTCTCCATTGAACCGCTCCTAATAAGTTCAGCTTTTTAAAATTGATTCAATTGCGCTGTTGTGTTCGAGATTTCACTAAAGTAGTCGTACATATTTGATTTTCCATCATCACAAAATGTATTTGTTTAATTAGCATTAAACTTTTCATTTTTTTTCTTAAATGCTATGTCTGAAAAAAAGACGAATGAATGACTTACCGCACTGAGGATCGTACCAGCGGGAAGTTTTGAGACATTCTAAAAACTGTCACATAATATAGAACGAGGAATGTAGCGGAATAATTAATCTCACCACTGTGGTTCGCAATGATCTGTCAGATTTGCTGCGTTGCTTAGAATGGCTAGAAATAGAAAAATAATAAAGCTTTCCACAAAAAATGAAGTGGTACAAATGCATTGGAAAATAAAGTACAGTATCTAAATGAAACTATTCATACCGTTTCTGCTGTTTTTCTTTGCTTATTCTCGTCTGATTTAAATGAGTGAGGCACTAAATGTGAGTAAATGTGAGTAATAACATTAATAATTTGTTTTTAAGAATGACTATTAATAATCTTCTAAGTTTAAAACTTAACGAACTCCGTTACGGTCGACGTTCTTTGAAGAGAGTTACGAATAGAGGAAAAAATGAATTGAATTCTATCTAACGTTACGAAGTGAATTCAAAATTTTTCCAAGTTATGAATTCAAATTTGACACACAAATATTGTATGAATTGGAGAATGAAAAAAAATGAAATACGGAAATTGATGTTCGTTCGCATGACATCCAATATTGAAAACTTTTAGACAGAGATTGATTTCATTTTTTGATTTTTCCTTATGAAGTTAATGAATCTGCCACTTAGTGATTCATCATCTACGTGATAAATTATGCATTCGTGTTCATCATTGAGTTATTGATCGTTTATCACTCACAGCAGGGTTATGCAGCGTACAACCGTTATCAAGCTACTTTTCACTATCTTTCTAAACAATTCTAATTGGGATTGACACTCCTAGATGGATTCTAACACAAACAGCACAGCGGGCAAACCTAAGAATGAGTGGGGTTACCATTTCTGAAAATTCAGGAGATTCTTTTGGACAGGGGTCCTGTAGCAAAATGGTACCGTTAGCGGAGTGGTAATAATATCTTTTTCATCTGGCCCAGCCTTTACATAAGAAGAGAGCGCTTAAAAGAAATATGTTTTGGACAGCGAGCAGCGTTTGCGCTGGAAAAGCAGAACGAATAGAGTCACGAAATTTGGCAAAAAATAGCGACTTTCCGTAGTTATCGTGCGGCAACTTCTTACTAAAGACACACTAGGAAGAATAAGCCTCTGCGCGAAAACTCGAACACAAGTAAAACCTCGTTTATTCTACCTTTTATAACTGATAAAGTGACTGCACATCTGCCAAGTGATTTCTAAAGAGAGCAAATTCGAGGATTCAGTATCAACTCCTCAAATTGTAGAAATCTCCTCAAATCCTCTAGAACACCAATCAATTCGTCATACGGACGAAAGAGTGCGTTAAATACGTTAAAAACGGTGACTGTATGAGCTACGGTACAATCTACCTCATCTGACGTGGAGAGTTTGCGGTGAAGAAAACAGAGGTGAAATGCCCCGAAAGTTTTTGGGGGTGTTCTGGATAAATGCCAGGTTATCCGAATTGAGCAGGAAAGATGAGTATTTCGTAGTCCTGTTTGACCTCACTCCATATATAAGGTTAATGTTTTCACTTTAACTACCAAACCACAGTTTGTCTACATTCTGTCTCTATACGCTGCTGCCGTATATCAACCTTATAACTTATTGAACAATAGAGAGAATTCAATTTGTTTTTTCAAAAACGTGAACATTTGGGAGAGGGTATTTGTTTATTTGGGTGTTTAAACTTTAGGTGGAAAATTTCTTTCGTCAAGATTACGACGATAGTGCTGGATTTGATGGATCGCATAATTGACAGTCTTCTTTTTAGGCTCTATAGAAGGCAATTACGCCGAAACGTGTTAGTTCATATGTGTTGTATTATGTCTTCAATAAAACAATATACACTAATATCGGGTGTTGCTAAATAACATTACAATAAAGATATCCGATTCACAAATGCCGAGGTTGAAGGACTATCGGTCCTCGGAGTTTTGTATTCCTTGTCCTCTTTTTTCACTACTTCTGCGATGC
>KN716290.1:111971-143488 GCA_000816705.1 Dictyocaulus viviparus | reverse complement strand
AGTGATATAATCGGGTCTTTATTTTGATTGCGGTTTATCCCTCAAACTTGTGTAATTAACCCTTTATTAAAATAAAACCCAAAAATATATATCACGATTACAACAGCGCTAACTCAAAAATTAACACAATAGAATTAACACTAACAATTGTACGAGATTAGTGATATAATCGGGTCTTTATTTTGATTGCGGCTTATACCTCAGACTTGTGTAATTAAACCTTTATTTAAATAATACACAAAAATATTATATCACGATTACAACAGCGATAACTCAAAAATTAACACAATAGAATTAACACTAACAATTGTACGAGATTAGTGATATAATGATATAACGGCAACCAGTTTAATGGCAAAGGTGGAAGAAGATTGGGTTAAGCCATGAGTGAGAGTATGGAGATGTTTACCGTAACTGCTTATATAGGGAGGAGGCGGAGACTTCGGTATGAGGAAATAATGCCCTTTTTCTGTTCCGCAGCTAAGTTCATTTCCAGAAACATATCGAAATTATGACCTTTTATGAATCAGGACATTTGCACTTTCACTCTCCTCCACCATTTCCAACTTTCGATACGATGATTCAGAACGACAAATTAATATGATATGTAATATTTAACACCTAATGACAGGTATTTGTCACATGTAAGTAGCTACCATACTCCGTTGTGGAGGATGTTTGCTACATTACCAGAGAAAGATAGGCAGCACTAATTTGGCGTAGACTGCTTACTTCAGGTTATTGTATATAAAGCACATAGAGGTTAGTCATGGTGTTAGGATTGACTGTGGTCGTAGTAGCTACAATAGTAGTTGGTTGAATTGTATAGCTTCATCAGCTGACGTTGAGTGGCTCAGTGAAATAGCACTAGTTAATATCTGTGCGGTAGGAGCGATGCTGCCACGAGAACAGCACTTCGTTTTGTAGTTGGACAGTTACCTCAAAGTTGGGCAATTAACACTAGTGATTGAAATTCATGGTAGAAATCGCGATATATTTTACAATGGAAGGTGGACTAGAGCACCAAGCAATGTTTTCTAGGTGGACATATGACGCAGTACAGGAAGGCTATCACCTTAATGATCAAGCCTTTTTATAAAGTACATTGCCGATATAAGGATGCACGTGGCGCGATGGGGGAGGGGCCGAAATAACATTTGAATTTCACTGACCTGGTAGTGGTCAGCTAGAGTCACAGTTTATACGAGGCTTGCATTTAACCACCTCCACGACATCACGTTAAACACGAATGCGTAGACGTATCCCTCTCCAGGGACTGATTGATTGCAAAGAATAGCATAGTCTACCCTGCAGAAAGACTGTGATGTTCAAGGAATCTGTACATTGAGAAAGGTACGTTGAACTGGCGCTGCGCGATATGGGAAATTGAACGGACGCCTATGCTCGGTTTTATCAGTGATCAACGGGAATAGAGGAGATACAGTTGTTATTTAGGTGATTATTAAATGACGTATGACTTTGAGTCAACATGTGACGACAAGGAATTTTCATACAGTTTTTCATTCTACAGTTATCTTTAACAGTACTAAATTAGACCAAGTGTACTGCCATTGTACGCTTGATCTTCGTAAATGTTATATTAGAAAGAACACATTATATTTCAAATGTTGATTATAATTTAGTGATAAGTAAAAGTTTATCATTAGGTACAGTGTGCTTTAAATGTTGATAGCGGTTTCATCACTTCGAAAACTTTTCAACTAGACAAGTCACAATCGCTGTAATACAAAAATAATGATTTAACAAAAAAAATTATAGGATATGATAAAGCTGCCTGATGGGAGCAAACTCAATACGGTAGGTGATTACGGTTTTCAACAAAAAATTACTCATTTTTGTAGCGTTTTCATCATCTAGAACAGCACTAAATCGTCCAATATGGAATATTACGTGGAAAATGGTGTATTTTATGGAACAGGAAAAGAAACACTGGATAAAGCGGTGAGTGGCATTTTGACTAGCTTCAATCATGTGGAGTGATTTTGATATTCTTCTTTTATTCATCTGACATCACAGCGTTGACATTCGGAAGTCATCTAGTGAAATCTAACAGCTCCTTAAAGGAGAAGAAAGAAGTTTCTGAAGAAGACGAAAGTTCTATAATTGAATAGAAAGATTGGTAATATTAGCAAAATGTAAAGTAATTTTGGGTAAATTGATGAGTATTGGAAGGTCTCCTCCAGACGTTCTCCACGTTTTCTTTCTTACTGCAAATAGTTTGGATGCCGCTTTGAATGCAATTCTTTGGGCGAGTGATAAGGATTTTTCAAGAAATAGAAAACTGATTTTCTCTCATTGGTATCATCCTATCCATCTAACAAGTGAAAATCGGATATATAGAAGGATATTCAATAGGAAATTTATAGATAACAGCTGAGACTATGCATGAACTGCGAAAATTTTCTTTTAAGAAGCCTATATAGCCTACACTTCTTAATTGCGTGATGGCATTTTGACCTATTGTCACCATTGAAACGATGGTCATCATGATGATTCATCCTACCTCAATAAAAGCTATGTGCTATTCCTCCTCCCCTCCTATTCTCTCGCTAGTCGACTTTAGAAGAATTCAGTAGAGATACTGGAAGACCAGAGAATATCATTATCAGTGTTCTTAAATATGTCACGGATTTTTATTGATGGCCTACAAAATTGCAGTCACACAGTCAAACTGGAGCTGGTTTTTTGTTTTCAGAAATATCTACTGTTTTTTAAAAGTACCCAATACTACAATATTTTTTTATCTTGCTAACATTGTTGTTGCTCTCGTTGACCACTTTTTCTTGCTATTTTTCTCCATGTAAATTTTGAGTTATTGAGGGTGTAATTCCATCTTTATCTGCTCGTTGATGAAACCATCTTGTATCAACGTTTGTGTTATTTGTTGGTTGTTTGTGTATTGCAATTCGTACAATATAGCAACAAAACAACACTATACAATACAGTACGATTCTACCACAGCAGTGCAATAAACGAATAAACATAAACAATAATAACACAAACAGCTTGTCTCGATACCCAATAATGACCGTTTCTCAGCTAATCCATAGCTGTTACCTTCGACAAGCTTATATACAGTACACAATTCAGCAGTGTAACAACACACTCAAACCACTTACGATGATTTACCAACAATGCAACGAGATGACTAGGACTGCTATCACCTGAATTTCCTATGATCATCGACAGTGTCAGGCGGACACCAATGAAACTTCCATTTCTTTCAGTTAGGTAGTGTTTCTGCAGTGCGTTTTATTTCTATAGGGATTGAATCACTTACAGTTTTCACTTGTAATTATGAATTTTAAGTTTCTTCTCTAACTTGTATGATACGAGAAACACCTCACATTACACCCATCGATGAAGTGTTGGATTGCGGTCATTAACGTGAGGCATATTTATGGTAAGAGGAGCAGTAGTGTCAAAATTGTGCACTCAAGACCTGTTATTCCTTGTCTTCTTCACGAACTCTAGTGCAAACCTATTAATCATATTGATCTCTTGACCTAGATACATGTAGCTTGAGCATTCTGAGATGTTCTGTCCGTTGAGTGTAAATAGGGCATTAGAAATGTATTCATTCATTATGAGCATCACTTCCTTAATATTAACCGTGAGGTCGATTTTGCAGCAAGCATTGTCAAAGTTGACTCATATTTGTTTGATTTGTTCGATGTTTGGTGTAATGTATACAGCATCAACGCAGAAGCAATAATGGTGAAGTTGCTGATCGGTTCAATTTCGCTCTCGTAACGTGACATTCTAATTTTTGCATGTTTCTCTCAAGAGTGTCCTCAAATAGCTTAATTTTGGTTAAAAAACTCGTGCAGCCAAAGCAATTGGTATCAATCCAAGTTATACCATATGCATTGATTATTTATAGATATGGTTTGCCAATTGAGTTTTTTCAACTGTAGGTTAGATGAGACGATGAGGGCTGAAGTGAAAGGTTTATTATGAAGCATTATAACCTCCAGATATGAGTGAATACAGCTGACACATCAGAACTTTGCCATCAATCAATCCAGCGATAGAAGCATTTCATTGGCACTGGCACTGGGATGGCAATTCCAATAATAATTTGCATACTTGGAAGACATCGTCGTGGTTAATTACGCGCTACTAAGCGGTCATTTTGGAAATGAAGCATCTCTTTTATTCAAAATTACAACTTTTTCACTGCGAATCAACGTGAAATCTGTCTGATTCGAAGTATCTTCAGAAAATACAATCATATAAAGAATCTTCCAAAATCATATCAATGACCTATTGCTTATTTATTATTTACTAAATGTTTGTAAATAGACATTTATTCCGATATCTACGATTCTCACAATAGATGTCGATCGAACCGATGTTGATGAATATCGAACGAACAATTTCTCATCATAAATGACATGACATCATGTTTTATCAACGAAAAACTAACTGTATTTACCAAATAAATACTTAGTAGAACTAACTGATAAACACTATGATAATTAGTCTTCCATTCATTCATTTATTTATTCATAGAAAATTACTTCGCTTTTAAATCAAAACAGGAACATGTAAGTCGTTTTTCATAGTTGTCGTTCTTAGATCAATCTTTCTGCACCGGTACGATATCTACGCAAAGAACAATCATCCTCGTTGGTTTGTCCTAAAAGTCAGCCATCAGATAAGGGATAAGTAGATCGTGGAACATTATCCTCTGTTCATCGTCGGCTTACGACAGAATAAAGAATATAGTTTTTGATATGAATATTGCTTGCTTACTATTTTATTTCAAAAAATTTCCGATATTTTTCAGTATTGCCTTACACCCTATTACAATTCTCATACACAAAATCGAGACTCAAGTAATTTAGGCAATTGTTTTTGATGAGCAAATGCTATCATCACAAATTTTGGTGTTGCTCTTTGTTCTACTTATGGCTGCATCCAAGCAGTTTGCTAACGTAGGCAGTAGACAGATGATTAGGAAGCTTTCAAATCAAAACGTCTCTGAAAGGTCAATTTCAAGAGACACATCAGAAATCAACTGCGAATTTTGTGGTCACTCTCCAATTATATTTTATACAATGTTAATTTTGATATTAGACAATATACTGTTTCTTGAAGATTAGTGAACCGTCATTTAGATGGTTTCATTGCAGACCTAAAGCATAAGGCTTATTGCCTCATTTTATCTGAGTGAAAAAGTGCATAATGTTCGCATTTGAATATATTCATGAAAAAAAAACGGCTTGTTCTTCGGATTCCCTGTAATCGTTGATTAGAAGACGATCAAAGCAGTATCAACCAACTTTTGTTCATGTTTTCTATCCCATTCAAACAATAAAATACAAACATCCTTACGAAATAAAAGCAACCTATCACCTGGATTACCGTTGATCATCGAGAACGTCGAACGTCGATTATCTTATCGCTCTATGGATTCTTTGAGCAGCATAATCCGTTTCTAAAGCCTCCGTAAAAAGTCAGACCAGCCAGTTGATATCCATCGAATAATTCAGAAGTCTAGTGTTTAGTGTGAAATGAATTTCCATAAGCTGATGAAGGACACATAAATCAAATTTCTAAACATAGCAAATCTGCCATATTTTTCTAAAAGCATATGTATGCAATAGATTGAGTTTTACAGTAAACACGTGTTGTAGTATAACGACCTATGCAAACAACAGCCTTAACATAGCTCTCGTCGATTTTAATTAGAGCCAAATCGTTCTGATTTGAAAACTGTCAGAGCAAATCAGTTCTGACCTTGTTTTTCTTCGAAGACTCCATTCCTCTAAAAGCCAGAAACTCATATAACTACGATATATAATATAATAGATATAATAATATCATTGGCGAAGCACAAACGGTGAAGCCGCTGGCGGTTGATTTTTATTCCGATATAATCCCATTCAAATTCTCACACGGTGTTTTCAAAAGTGACCGTTTAGTGAAATGTGTCACTTCTCGGCTTTTAACATCGATTTAATTGCTATAGAATAGGAAAATTTTGATAGTAATGATCTTGTATGAATCATGAAAAATGTTCATGTATGGAAGTGCATGATTGGCAATCGCTTTCATAAGCGCTTTTGTTTTAAAAGAACCAAAACCTTGGTGGGATCGAGGTGAGCAGCGTGGTTTTTTGTGCTCTTGCGATATATATGGCTATCATGACTCCTCAGTTATCGTTTAATGCGTCCAGATTTTCTCAAAATCCAAGTTGTACATGCTGTTGTCTGTCGTCTAATATTTTGCCAATTTTGTTAAGAATAACGATTCACATTAAATTTGTACGCCGCAGAGAGCACGGAGTTCTAGCAATCTTTTTCAACCTCGTGAAGGTTACATTCTTGTGCAGCTATACGGTACTGTTAGTATTTTCTTGACGTGGATCATTGCATTCCGTTAGGTATCATTTGAAAAATCGACTCACACTGTATTAATGAGGTAGTTGAAACAAACAAGAGCTAGTTGCGGCGCTAGGATTGTCTGCAGCCACAACAATGATTTTAGCAGTCGGCCAAATTGAATGACTTCTTCAGCTTACCTACAGTGGTTGGGTAGTATCGTAGTAGTTGACTTTTAGCGATAGGAACGGTTCTGCTACGCGGTATTTGTGAATCGATTGGGTACGGTGAATGAATGAGAACTGTATATTGTGTTGTTTCTGTTGTACTTATATAGGCACCTCAGATGTTAATGATTACAGTTTTATATGAAATTATAACAATGGTACAGCAACAATTAATGACGAAACCATGAAATACGATAATTGCAGTGTAGATAAAGCAAATAAGAGAAAATTATATGTAGAATAGATGATAGACAAATATATGCTGCTTGCAATAATTAATTGGTTCATTACCTTCTAGAATTGAAATTAGCGATGCCGTAGATTAGCCGTATTTCCGTTGATCATCGACAGTGTCGAGCAGGCACCAGCAAAGGTTCTATTTCTCCTTATTGCGCGTGAGGTTAGTCCGATGAGTTCCATCCGTTCTACTGATTTTTGAGCATCACAATTCCTTTCTAGAGCCTTCTCAAAGAGTTTTGATAGAGCTGCGACATCCGTTAGGGAGAACATTTTATTTACAATAACATGGCCTACAGGAGACTCCCACGTCCATTGCAGTGATAGGGATTTTGAAATTGAGAGTTACCATGGATCATCTTGTTTGTCATGATAAACTCTAATAGTAGCTACCTTTTCATTCCATTCGAGTTCGTGGGCTCTAATGTGACATTCTGCAAGCGTTCTTCTACAGCCAATTTTAGCATTAAAATCGCCAACAAAGACCGAGTGGAATGTGTGGTCTTCTCTGTGAATCCTCTCTAAATCTACTAGAATGCTTTGATTTCATTTTCGTCATAGTCTGAAGGAGCGTAGACGATGAAGATTGTCAACTAGTATTAGACTTCTTTTCAATTTTACTTTTATTTTACGACTCGTTAGTTGTTTGTTCGATGTTCTTGGCCACGTTCAAATTAACGAATACAACTACGCCACCGACACCTCTGCTACCGCGTGTTCCAGAAAACAGTTCTTCTCTAGTGCCGTAAACAACGCTTAGTGGCTGGTGTTTTCTCATTTCGGCCAATCCGATAACGTCGCACCTGATTTTTTAAGCATGCATCAGAATGTCTTTAATGGAAGATTCTGATGTGAGCGTTCGTGCCTTGTATGTATAGATCATCATCTAGTCATTTCATGTTTAGACAGTCTAGGTTAGCCCTGACACATCCTGTTTGTACTGTCCTACACGAAAACCTAGACATCCAGTACCAAATTCAAAATACGAGTGGACAGTCCCTACGAAAATATAAACAACTTCCAAATACTCGAAAAAATGTGAGACTTTAGAAAAGAAGCAATAGGTTTGCTTTTATTGTGAGAAACAGGGAATAGGTCATAGAATTGCAATGAATTTGTAGTAATTCAACAACGGTCTAATTCAATCAATAATCGTAACTAACCGTAACAAAAGAAAAATTAGTCACGTGTGACGAATACATTCTCATTGACATACTTTCCACGTATAGGAAAGCAAATAGGATAAGATTCATCCAAATACTACAAGTTGCTTTCCAAAGAATTTCAATTCTGGTCGATACTGCTCCAGTTCTTCAAGAAAGAACATTGGAAAGCATTCCCGTCAACACTAAGGATATGCTGAGTTGACCGCAAAACTTGGAAACTCAGGCAGGACTCAAACTCACACTTACGAATGTCCAGTCTGTCTTGCTTATCCATCACACCACCGGGGTCCTCTATTTATGACCACCCAATGCTTCATTTATACTGAGGGGTATTTTATAAGCACTCGTCCGTTAACGGGTACGATCCAGTGAGTCGATATCAGCACCATTAGGGGTATTATATCATTATAAAGTAGAAATACTATGACTAAGAAAATGTCCAAAGAAGAAGTTGAAATTAAGTCCTGCCGCAACACGTTGAACATGGTTTTCCTGGTTCAGTGAAAAAACGATTTAATTTGACAAATTGTAGTCGGAGTTAAAGTAGTTGCAATGTCTCGTTACTCTCTGATGAAAAATGATGAAACAATTACCATATCTGGCTACGATATGGATTCAATAACGGAAAAGTGCTATACCAGTACTTGTGCTCCATATTTAACATCTCAAACCCAAAAATCCTTTCAGGAACATCATAGTCGACATACGAAAGGTACATTCCTAAGTCCCAATAACATTACCGCTAACTTCCTTAGGTCTAGAGGCCAGAAACTAGATGACATCATAACTTCAAAAAGAAATATATCTGAGACTAATGGAAGACGTAACGGATGTACCAAGATAAATTACCACATACCCAGTGGGGCATTGGCTCAGCGATGAAGGTACCACAGTGACATACTGGTTCTGAATCAGTTGGCTGCCGTCCCCCGTCCTACCAGGTCTCCATTTCTCCGGGATCGGTAAATTGGTACCACGGAAACCTGGCTAAGACAACTAGCCCTGCTTTGGTGAAGAGTGGTGAACTCAAGTCGCTGATACAGACCAGGCACACATTCAAAAACTACAATATCACGTTGAACACAAATGCATTAGCGCATTCCGCCACAAAGGATTGATCGACGCAGAAAATTATCTTATCATATTACCTTTACAAACCATAACACTATCAGAGCCAGTTCGCCACTAAATTTTGTTGCATCGGCCAAACTTCCACCACGTAATTTATAGTGTAGGACTCTGCTCGCTTGGTACTTAACTGCGCTTACCGCTTACCTTTACGTGAATTATTATAGGAAACAATGCCATGATATACCAGCAAACATAAAAACACGATGAGAAGGCTGTGCAAATAGTGCAACAGTAAAAAAAGAAAAAAATTTATCTGAAGACTGTTCTATCGGTTGCGCTGCATTTATACGTTCCACAAAGCTTTTTGTGTGTGTTCAGTCGGGTTCGGAAATTGGTAGCCGTTAGGTTTGCTCCAAAGTTGGGTTGTTGCACCTCAAACTTGAGTAATTAAACCTTTATTTAAGCAAATAAAATATTACACTAAAACTACAATAACGACAAATCAAGAACATGCATAATAAGGTCATCCTAGAGGATTTGTGAGAATATGGTTAAGCAATTAGATAACAGTTATTAAGCAGACACAAAGGGTAAGAATGATAAATCAAGATCCGAAAGAATACGTTATGAATGATGGAAATTGTATGAGAGTTGTAATGTGATGAAATAACGACAGTCACTTCAATAGTAAAGATGAAAGGTGATTGTGTTAGAGGTGATGAGTAAGGAGAGGATGAGACGCCTGCTGCGGCTGCTTATATAGGGAACGCAGGAGAGGGCGAAGTCTAAATGTTGAAATACTTATGACCCTTCGTGAATTGGGACATTTGCGTATGACTACTGAGAGAAAAGCCAACAATATAATTACATGATTTGTATCTACTTTTTATATGATTCAAATGATAAGGTAGAGATTACTCGAGAGAGTATTCTCTACAAAGGTAGGATCCAGGAAACGCTTACAACTGGTTCTGTTAACAGACGTCATTTGTCAGATCTACGTGAGTCCCGTCATGTAAGTTATATAACTGGGTTATTTACAGGTACTGTACCTAGGTCATCTGCTAGATGTCCTACAGCTAAATTATATAAGCAAGTAAAATCAGGCTGACTACAAACCATTTACTTCAATCTGATCGATTTATCGATTCCTTGCCACAAAAACATCCAGAAAAATTTGGATAACGAAATAGAAACGAAGATGAAAAACGCTACAAAGACACCGTACCTTCAATTTCCGCAAAAAATTGGGGTCGTACGAATATTAAGACTATCGTCCGATTGGCACTTACCATATTCACAAGCTTCTAATGAAAATGATCCTATCCAGCATAATACGAAAACATTGGATAAAAGCAAACCTATCGACCAAGCAGAATTTCGCAGATTTTGTTGTATGGACAGCATGCATAACATTAGCGCACATTAAGAAACTGTCAGAGTCATCATAGACTACGAAGAGCCAGTCGACTGTGTCAAACGAAAGCAGTGTATTAGTGTTTGATAATAGAATAATGAGACCGTCTAATGTAAATATACTAAACGAATGCTATCGAAAGCGCATAATACAAATACATCATTCTAATTGAACCTTTACTAGCAATATTGGAAAAGTACGAAAAGATGATACGATTTTGCCAAGGTACCTCATGTTATCACAAGTCTCATACAATTTCCATGATCATCTCATAACAAATTATCTTTGATCTTCATATATCATTTTCACCTATTGTATTTGATTAATAATTGTTATCTGATTGAATAATCACATCCTTATGAATCCTATCATGTATGTTCTTGATTTAGCTTCATTGTAATCGTGATGTAATATTTTTGCGTATTGTTTATTAAATAAAGGTTTAATTACTCAAGTTTGAGGTTTCATTGCACAAGTTCGAGGCAAGCACTACAAATGACTCGCGTGGCAAACTACTCACGGCGAGCTTCAAAGTATTCACTGCCACTGACACCAATTCCATTTCGGCGCATCGGCCACTGCACTACAATTTGGTGCATTGGCCAAACGATTGCGGTATAAGCGATCACCACACCTGTTGTAAATAACAAAGTCGTTAAAGTAGGACAGCCTTAGGACAAAAGCAGTCGTATTAATAGGAAATCTCAGCAAACCTTCGCAGATGACGCTATTGTCGAGAAGTATGGAAGCGATTTTGTGAAACAGGGGAAAAGACCGAATCACGAATAAACAAAGTAAAAACTAGGCACATAAATCCATGATCTGTAGAAAACAATATGAAGAGCTTCATGAACTGCAATTGGATTTCTCGGAAGCCATTCATCATTTAACAATCCACAAAATATCCGTTGACCTCAATAATTCTATAGGTGTCCCAGCCACCTTGCTATGCGGTAGGAAAATGAGCAGATATTTCAACAATATGGAGAATTCCACGAGCTGACAAGGTCGTAAGGTGTTTTCTCCGATATAACCGTGAACATGTGACAGATGCGGAACAGGGGCAGAATAGCGCAGTGGGGCAGTGGTAGAAGTGCCACGGCGACACGACAGCCATATCAGTTCATGGCCGCCACTCAGAACAACCAAGCCTGCCCACCCTCCGGGGTTGATAAATTGGTACCAGAGAAATCTGGATAATAAGCACTGACTTGGTGAAGAGTATTCAACTCAAATCACTGTACAGACCAGGCTCGGATCCGACCACCTCCACGACATTACGTTGAAAACGAATACGTAAGAGCATTCCGCACAAGGGATTGACTAATGCCAATGTTTATCTTGTCTTAATCGTGAACATTGTATCAAGTCAAACTTCAAAATGCCGATCTTTGAGATTTAGCTCCTCTTTAAAATCCATAGGATTCATTAAAAGAGAAACGAGGAAACGTTCACAAAAATGTTGAGGAGTAAAGTCCAATAGTAAAACATTGTAGAGGTTATCATCACAATAAATAGACATGTTGTGGCTATCATAAAGAAGCTGTAGCAGCAGCTGCTAATAAACTCAGAATCTGGTAATGAGGTATATACACGATATATACCATATACGATCACAATCACCACTGCGATTAGCAGTTTTGTGAGCAACGAAGGGCCAAAAAGGAGCTGGGACATGAATAATGTTTAATACAAACAGTCCAAGCATCTCAATAAAGTAATCGTAATTTTATTTTGCAATGATACTATACTGTCCACAGTTGTGCTGAGTTGGCCGTAAAACTCGGAGCCTCAGGCGGAACACGAACCCCTACTTACAGATATTCGGTCTGCCGTGCTAATCCATTGCATTACCAAGGCCCTTTCTCTACAACTTTTCAATGCTTCACTTATAATAAATTGGTACCATTACCAGCATTCGTCCGTTAACGGGTACGATCTCGTGAGCCCATATCGGTATTGCATCCATTTAAGCAGATAACTGCGAGATAATTTTAGACATATTCAAACTTTATTTTATGGATGAAATGAGTTTTTTAATGGAATGGGTTTTTTAATTTTAACTGGATAAACTGGAACTCCGGTGCTCATCTATTACACCACCGAAGGCCCCATTCTTGAGAAGACTATGAATGAGTTGAATACGTACCGTAAGAATTTGCCAAATATGCTTCAGTCCCCTAATTAAAGAGGCAATGTATTTCAGCAACAACCGAGGAAACGCTTGGAAGGAGGACATGGCTAATGCTAGACCCAATTACGGACAGTCCTACATGATGGATAATCAATACTAAATACTTAGAAACAGTTCAAAAAAAACTACCCTAAGGAAATAACGCCAGGACTATCATTAGCATCGTATTTCTTCAGCTTCATTCAACAAATACGGGATACCTACTATCTTCAGTTATGATATAGAAGACGAAATCGATAACGGAGAAGTTTCACACCAACCTTTCTCATTTCATCATTTTATTGGCTTATCCTCAAATACTCATTGACGGTAGACTACCTTTAATTCTGCCCTCTCATTATGGTTTGCTATAGGAAGCACGAAAAGTGGCAGAGCTTTTAAACCGGACAAGGTGAAAACTTCTCGTAAATTCCTCTGCACGAAAAAATTCCTCTGGGACTGCAGTATGATACATAGAATTATCAATCATTATCGTCCGTGTTACTAGTTGAGTGTATTATACAAGCTTTTCACGGAGATCATCCTGTTGCGCATAACACTGGATGAGGATCAAACTTTGAAACAGACGGGTTTTCGCAGAGGATTCTGTTTAATAGACAGGAAAAATTAGCAGATGGATGGTAGTATAAAAAAAATATAAAAAATATCATAATCACATTCAAATGGTAGCAAAGTTCTAGCAAGGTAGGAAGAAATGGAACCGTTCTATGTAAAAATTCCTGACGAATTTCGTTGAAATTCCATAATGAAGAAGGAGATCTTCGAAATGACCATCACCATCGCCAATGGAAAACGGGCTCGACAAGGCGGTACGATTTTGCCAAACTGTTCACTATCACTTTGCAATGAATGATAAAGTCGTTAGATTGGGACAAAAAAGCACTCATACTGCTTGAAAGTGGGGGCATTCGCGCAGTGGTGGAGGTGCCACGACGATACAACGGTCCGAATAAGTTCACGGACGCCCCTAAGGCCTATCAAGCCCGCCATCACTAAATTGTCCATCGGGGTCGGTAAATTGGTACCAAAGAAGTCTGGGTAGAACATATAGCACAGTCCTAGTGACAGTCCTAGTGAATAGCGGCCAACTCAAGTCACTGTATAAACCAGGCTCGGATTCAAATATCTCCACGATATCACGTTGAACACGGATGCGTAGGCGCATCCCACCACAAGGGACTGACCAAAGCCAAAGCTTATCTTAATTATTGCTAAAAAATCTTTATCAAATCCTCGTTTTCCGGATGACTTCCTGTTTTCGACGGTTGTAGTTTATAGTTTTCTCGGAGTATAGTTAATTTAAAAGAATCAAAGAACGTTGGAAAAAGAACTACGAACAAGAAGGAAGAATACATAGTTCATGTGAATCCATAATTTGATCAAAGTAATATTGTTTCTCAAATCGAATAAAATAATTCTTACATATACTTTAGATGATCTATGAACACGCAAAACAACATCAGAAATGAAATATATGTAAGGATACCCTCATGGGTTGTAAGAAGGCACGTCAAGAATTTAACAACTACTCACAAGAAGTTTGAAAGATGTTTTCTTTAATGCAACCGGCCATCATAACACCAAGCCAGTTTTCGTAGTAGAGACCTTTTAGAAAGATCTCGTCTGCATGATCCAAGGCAATACACGTTGATAACAGAACACATAGACGGAGGACTAGTCATAACATGAGCGAATTTATAGCGCAAAGAAAAAGCTGCAACGCATTACCTATGAGTATGAAAACGTCCTTTCATGCGAACACCTACAAGATGGGCTAATGTGTATACGAATTTAAGATTACGTGATGGTCATGACGTGAGCCATTACCCTCAAAGACCAGCACCGTGGACGGAGATCGTGAAAGAAACGAATGAGTGGTTGCTGGAGCCAGCACTGAATTACGCTATCCACGTGACCAAGAGCGTTCGTACTTTTTTACAACTATTAAGATCTCTGACTTCTACGTTTACTACAAACTCGCACAATCGAGGCCTTTTCACTTGTCATAAATATAAAATGGTTAAGAAGTGTTCATATGTCACCATTTACTCTATAGTAAATACAGATTTTATATCATGATCAGAATTCATGGCATGTTACTTATTAAACGCATTCGAAATCCCACTTCATATCTAAATCTTCAATTACAAATTGAGAATAAAAATCAATTGAGGCCTAAATCACATAACAAAAAAACACTCAGTCTAAGAATAACTACACTAACAACGAAAAGAATTGTACTATTTTGCCGCTGCAGCGGCAAGCTTCATCAGCCCATCAGTCGAGTGAGATTTTGGTCTTTCTAACGGCAAGCCCATGCCTCGAGACCAAATTAACTGTGATAGGCATCCAAGAGCACGAGATACCCCGAACAAAACAGTATAGAATGACATTTCGTTCATTCCAAAATACTGTAGTAGAACACCAGAGTGAGCATCAACGTTGGGCCACGGGTTCTTTGCCTGAATATGATGCAATGCCAACGATATCATAGGTATCAGAATTTCATATGAAGACGTAAAAGAGCATTACATAGAGAACCAAAAACTATAGAAACAAAATCAAGCGACTTACTTTGCCTTGAGCAAGAAGTATATCAGGAGTTATTTTATAAAGAGCAGAAACAAGTTTAAACAAATCGTCTTTAGGAAGATGCTTCAAAGCGAACTGACGCTGGCATTCATAGCGAGGATCTGTTTTGCGTAGAACTGCATGACCGTATCCAGGAACAACCTAAAATTACTTGGTTATCGTTGGAACCACACTAGAGGCACTGAAAATGCTTGCATGATCATTTCAAAAATGTATGATACCTGCTTACTAACCTGACCACTCTTCAAATGCTTCTCCACCCAATCTTTCAATTGCTCCTCAGTGTAATTGAATCCAAGCTCACTCACAATTTTGTTCAAGAATATCAAGACCTGAACAACTATCCAAAAATATAGACAAATTAATAGTGTCAACAGCAAAACGAACTTCTTGATTGGCAAGTCCATGCAGTGGGCCAGCAAGACCTGCCATGGCTGCCGAAAAAGCGAGGTAAGGGTCGGAAAGAGCGGATCCAACAAGATGAGAAGTGTGAGCGGACACGTTGCCTCCTTCATGGTCGGAGTGAATCACAAGATAGAGTCGCATCAACTCGCAGAAAAGAGGGTCGTCATAACCCAGCATTGAGCAGAAGTTAGCTGACCTACGTGACGGATCTCATGTCGAAATCAAAAATCACATGGTCATTAGACGCACCAATCTTTCTTAGGGTCGATTACTCCAACTGCAGATCCATCACGATAAAGATTCCTGTATATCATTGCTGCAACAGTAGGTAGCTTTGCAAGCAAATCCATAGAGTCCTAAAAAACGAAGCATAGTAATGACCATTCTGACATATATTAAATTTGAAGTGTACACCTCATAAGCGTATTCCCAATAACTAGATTTAGGAACACCTCTTGCATAAGCAGCTGCAAACTTGCTTTCATTGTTAAGAGCTGCAATTGCAGCAACAAACTGCGCCATAGGATGCAAATTGTCTGGGAAATTGTCCAGCATGCGCGTAACGTGTGCAGGAAGATCTGCACGAGCATTCCACTCTTTGGATATGGCACTAGTCTACAACGAATAGATGGCATAATTAAATGAAAATAAGTACGGCAAAAATTTTCTCACACAATAAGTACCTGCTTCTCGGTCGGAATGTCTCCTGTGCATAGAAGCCACCATATTCCTTCAGGGATAGGTTCTTCTCCTCCAGGAGCTTTTGGCAACATTTTTTGACATTCCGGAATTGAGTATCCACGGAATCGAATACCTTCTTCAGGGTCAAGCACTGAAGTTTCCGTTACCATACCTTTCATGGTGCGCATTCCACCGTAGATCTTAAGCAAATTACATATAAAGCAAGAAATTATAAATAAAGGGAACAAGAGTATAATTGAATTACCATATCTACATTAATACTCTGTATCACAGTACTTCCATGCTTTGCACGGAATTCTTTCACTTTAGCATTATGAGCAGGAATTTTCTTCGCAAGAATTTCCTTCAAATTTGTCGATTGTTCAGCATGCGTTGAGAAATGGACGAAAGAGCATGCCGGAGAAGGAGTTGTCTAGGAAAATAAAACATCTTGCCAATTTAGATCTTTATAACAATCACTTATATAACATTGCAAAGTTGTATAGAAACTGGTAGACTGCAACATAATAGCAAGTGACACTACTAATTTGAAATGTTGAAACGAAATTATTTTATCTTACTGAGGAATTAAAAAAACAATCACGCATAAAGAATTATGACGAAAATTCTGCTACCTAATATATAAAATTAATCAAAATCAAACTATTATGAATTCATATTTTTCAAGCATAATAGGATCCAGAAAAAAATTGCTACCATACTAAAGTAACTTATACACATAGTTTGAGCCACAATTTCTCAACAAACCTCAATAAAATGCAACTAAAACTCCCGTTCTTGAAGTTAATTTACTGTGCCCTAACACTGTTATTCCATGGAGATATTAGATAATAAGACAAAAATCAAGTAAATCCGAGAAATCCTGCTACTCGAGCACTTCAAGTAAGCCGAAAAATTGGAATATAACCACTAATTTATGTTAGTAAGTTCAGAAAATATGATAGCTATTACCGTCTCCCAGAATTTTCAAATTAAATTTCGTCTACAACAAAATTATTTCACATGAGGTAAAAGCATCAAAAGTGGAGGTTACACCCCAAACTATCGTAAGCAAAATGGCACATGCTATATGTTCAAAACAACGTACCTTCGGAATGAATTTGCTTGCTGTTCTACTAATCGTAGAAACAGACATGACAGATGGATACAATACCTAAATTATGTACATATAAAGAAATAGCGACAATTTGATGGGATTTGATAAAAATCAGAACTAGCTACACTGTATGGTGAACGTATGCACAAATGACGATTTTCGTAATATCGGGTGAAATGATGAGAAGATATCGGCATGGAACTGAGAGAATGGTTTATCGGTGAGCGTGCGCTTGCAATGTGTTGAAACAGAGTGCTGTGTTAATGACGCAAATGCAGAGAAATCGCTTGGGTCAGCAGACAACAATCATAAGCTGGAGTGAGTGTACAACAGCGTTTTCCTGAATGAGCGGCAACTTCATTGTGATACAAAAGCCTAGAAGATCATTAACATTTCAGTAATGTTTCCAAGTCGATAATATAATGACCAATTGTGTTCTTCTACATTTCTTCCTACACATAAAATCGTTAAGGCTTCATAATCAGTCGAGCGCAAGCGTCACTACTAGATTCCTTCGCTTTGATTTCGCAATCTCAATAAATACTCATTACATCCTAAATCTTTGAGAGTAGAAATACAACAATACACTCGAAAGTTCTGCAGATTCGTTTCGTCGTTTCGAGAAAAGATTGCGAAGTTGACAAAGAATTTCGTTACGTCTTCTTGTTTATTTGACTCCAATAACATCTGCTATTTCGTACTTGACAAACATAAATGTAGCTTACACTTATTGAAACTCTATGGGCAAAAAAAAATCGTCCATAAATATTCAATATCATTATATTGAATACAACATGGCAATATGAACGGATATCAGGAAAAAACTAAGAGTCAATTCTCTCTATTCAAAACGTTTCAACAAATATTACGAGGGTAGCTTTCACTGATAAGTAACAAATATAGAGTGCTTCTACTTATCAACACACTACATCTACATCCGCTGATGCTTTGACTGCTTAGGATTAAATTGTCGTTGACATCTTATCATAACAAAGCAACTCGTAAATAGAGCATGTTTGCACGCAGAACTCTAGCCATACAACTAATATTATTGTAAAAGATATATTTCCTATTTATGACGACCACTGATGATATAAAGACAAAAGTGCAAATGAATGAAATCGTGAAGACTCGATACTGTATTGTAGGTTAGGTAGAAAAGGATTGTAAAAAGAAATACAAGTCGTAGAATTAGTTGTGTGTATCAGATACAGAAACATAGATCCTGCTTTATGAAACAGTAAACATCACACATATGGATACGCATCACATGAACCTAAGAAAAGATGGCCCTTAAAGAAGTCTTACCTCTACGTTAAATCCATAAACAAACCACTAATGCGAAATAACTCAAACAAGGCATGGCAAACTTTCTTTTAAAACACTTACCATTTCAGTATAAAACAGAAGAGTGAATAAAGTCAGAACATAAACCGCTTTTATTGTTTATTATTTAGTGTTAAACCGATATTGATAGTGCATGGCCTCGAACAGCTGTTGTTACCTCGACACACCACTTATATCAAAACGAATCATTCACACTAATGAGAAAAACGGACATCATTATGACAAATTCTGAGTGATTTCATGTTAGATATGGGCAAAATTTCCAATTAAAGCAATCAGGACACATGTAATAGCAGTGCAAATGGTAGTTGCTTAGAATTTTCCAGTATAATCAAGAATCATGTGGACGAGTTAGGCAGTGTTTGTTGAGACAAACAATCCAAGGGTAATGATGCTGGAAAATTCAATTCATAAGCATTTACCTCAAACACTTCCATCTCATCCTTATTTTAAAAACACGATACTCATAAGATTCACTTCATTATGTTGGAGACGAAAATCAAAAACGTACGAGAAGTTGTAGACTGCGGAAATCGTCAGAAACACACCACATCTATGCAGTTACTTCAGCTTTTATTTTATTGCAGCCGTTTCTTGCTTTCCTACTGATTTCCTTTTTGTTTATGCTATTACGGTTTGTTGAACGTTCGCATGTCAATGACTTTATTATATATTTTCATGTTCTATGGCTATAAAAAAAATAAGTATGAGCATACAAAAAGAAAGAGAATAGTACAAATACATTATGTTGTTCCTTATCTAAACTCCAAGCTACAACAACAGCTTGCATTATCGAGGCTATAAAAGTTCAAAAGCATAGATTACGGAATTCTCTTATCATTCATTCAGAACCTTTAATCAAATAAAAACGCTTATTTCGCGCAACTGTACAGTTCTGTACTCTCTTATACCTACAATAGTATTTGAAAACAACGTTTCCATTTGAAGTTTTTCCAGAGGAATTCAGAAGCACAATCAAGTTATGACGAGAACTACTGTATTTGCGATGGCAGAGATATATGAAAATTAATATTGTTCACGTTCAACAAAAAAAAAGCATGGAAAATTGATTTATCGTCTATTTCCTTATTTTCAAAACGATTTTGAATAATAACAATATAGTGTGCAACGCTGGTCCAAGTATCTCAAGATCCAAGTATCCGACATAATATGTAGATATAACAAAGTCATGCATGTTTCTGAGAATGATTATAAAGCAAAAAGACGAATAGCTCCTTGTGCAGCTCTTTGTTTCGCTCCTTCTTCAGTCGAGTGTTCGCCAGGAAATACGTAAGTAGTGCGCGATTGTTCTCCATGTTGAAAAAATGAAATTTTCAGCAAACACTGAGTAAGGCCTGCAAGACACCACATCCTTATATTGAAAAAGGTATTGCTTATCACAAAAAAAATGGTCATTGTAAGTATTGTAGAATAAAAAAAGCATCTGCAACGCAATAAACACTATCTAATTCAACAAATCATAATTGATGATATAAACCACATCCAAATCGTGCAATCACTTTTCACGTTCCATTAAAATGCTTCAATTGCTAGCAGCTCTTTATATGTGTCTACTATCGAACAAAAGTAACTTTCCGGCGTTAAGTGTTAGTACAAAAGTTTTCCCTCTGAGAATCTCTACGATTTCACTGTGACATCTCAACCATTTTCAGGTAGTTCAACTTATGCATGATATACTATAAACATTAGTTAAATTACGCTTCAAGAAATAACATGAAAACTAATGACAAATACTACTTAGCAAAAAAACCCTTAATGAAAAATCAAAGTAGTGTTTAACACTAATAATGTAAACATAGCTTTAATATACGCAAAAGCACTCATGATTTACAAAACCTAACCTCGATGAAGTGCTTTGCCTTATTTTCAGTGGTCATTGTGAGCCATATGGAAATCATCATATAATATACCATAAGCTTTGGCGTTGATCAATCCCTTGTGTCGAGATGCGCCTACGCATTCGTGTTCAATGTGATATCCTGCAGGTGGTTGATTCCCAGTCTGGTCTACACAGTGATTTGGAGTTGACCACTCCTCACCAAGTTAGGGCTAGTTATCTTACCCAGATCCCTCTGGTACCAACTAACCGAGCCCGGAGGGATGGCGGGCTTGGTAAGCCTGGGAACGGCCACGAATTGATGTGGGCCGACGTGTCAGCGTGACGCCTCCACAAATGCACTACCCCACCCCCAAATCATCACATCAAACTTCTTAACATTATCCTCTTTTTTTATTCCGCAAATAAGTTTTTTTCTAGTTATCAGTCTTATATACTATTGTGAATAAAGAAAGAAAACACGTTGGAAATCTCATACACGACCTAGAGAAAATAGTGCCTTAGATTTTGGTGGTAGATACCCTACCGCAAACTTCTCCAAGGCATTACTTTCTACATACTCTCGCTACTAATACCAATGAATTTTTAGAAAGGTCTGATAATTTGAAATCTTGACATATGATTTAGAAGTTAGTGCATTGATTGGTAAATAGAACATATATTTGAAAAGATAACAACACACTGTATATGTGGCGTACATTGGCTTCATGGAGCAGCTCTGTTAATATCTTAGTGGCTTCCTTCGTCGCTTGCTAGTAAAAATAGAAATATGTTTATGGAATAGTTTACCAAAAAAAAAACGATATGAAGAGCAATGCTCTGAAGGTATATTGTTTTCCGCACTTACAACATATCGAAATAAAATTTGAAATATTTGTAGTTGTTCTATCGGATCTAACTGTTGAAGACACAAAAAACATGCACAGCGCTGACGAAAACAATCTTATAGTTAAGAAAATGTTAGTAACAACAACATATTATAATCATCTTGAGTTTTCCTTTATTGATATTTATGTTACACTCAATACAAACAGTATCATAATAGCTTCCCCAAAAGATTTCCCGCCTAAGTGTGGCTGGAAGGTATCGTTAAGATTTAATCCCAACGTAAAGACAGCCAAAAATAAACCATCATGAATGACCGTCGCTTTTATGAAATAAAGTCACAAAGAGGCAATATCACTAGTATTCAAATTGACAGGTGATCTTTCCTGATAATGAAAAGAGTGTGATAACATCTCTCCCAAATGCCTGTGGTGAAAACATGAGGGAGCTACATTTAAGCTAGCTTCAGGACTCCAGGGAATTATGGTCACTTCAGCATATGAGTATCCGCTTCAGTACCCTGCCCTCTTAGTTGTACCACTATAGCCGATGGATGGCAATACGACCGGGTCAGGTAATAAAACCTCAGGCTAAGCGAGAAGTCAGTAAAACGAGCCAGACAAATATTTTTGATGCAAGGAAAAACACAGGAAAAATTACGCGTGAATGAGATAACGAAACCGTGTCATTCATGAAAGGGAATTTCCGTCGCGAAGGCGTCGCATTCGTTGTACACCCATCTTTTACCCATCTAATGGTAGACGAGTCCGGTTCTGATGGAACGTGAAAGGTCTATCTCCATATCTGATTATTCTTTAATCGCAGCTTCCATTTCAAACGTAAAAAGTCTGCGTCATCACTTAGTACTAAACAACTAGTAAAGATGATAAGAGTAAACTAGATGTGTTTCATATAAAATTGGATGGAAATAACCTTCAAAAAATTGTTTCACAAATTTGTTGCTGCGTAAATTGACTGAGCGTTTAAATAATGTAGCAAATACCTTCCATTTCGAGCGATGAATTGTTATTTTTTGCAATTTAACCCATCAAAGATCTTACACTGTCTTGTACAATATGGTTCTGGCAAGGATCCCCCTAGGCGAATAAAAACCAACAATTTTGACATAGCGTTTATAGTTGATTAATGGCTTTGCGCTTGAGCGACCGTCCATTATCACAAATATTACTACCTATTCTTTATCGGCACTCAGCATTCCTATTCTTTATCCGCCTTTATCGGTAAGCTCTACATTATCACGGTATGCATTGAACTGTTGCATTTCTAAGATGTAAAAAATTTTTATATTTGTGTTTTTATGGATATATTTCTCTATAACCAGTTTTGTCTCTATTTGATTTATTGTAGCATGCTTGTTCAGGTATTCGCCGTTGCTGTTCTTCTTATTGTTGTTTTATTACAAAAATTTGATTCCACAAGTTTGAGGTCGGCTCATCTACCAACATTGCACACTGATCAGCTGCTATCACACACAAACATATTCACATAACTCTTTCAATTTCGCTGCAGTTATTGTATAGTAAGAAGAGAACATGGCAGATGGACGAAAAGAACTGTGAAGTGGACCCAAAGAGAATGCAAACGTTCTCTTGCACGACCGTCCAAACGGATGTTGTAGCAAATGTCAACCACCAGTGAAGGCAGATGGATATGAATTTGAGATTATGGAATGGCGTACGTCACTGCGCTTTTGAAGAAGACTACTAGCAAAGTGAACTCACGTTCGCAATACACCGTTATACAAAAAAACACGTCCAAGTACTAAAATTATCATGTCAGAAAGTAAAGATGAGTAACTGCCTTGAAGTACGTTGTTTTGCCAGTGAACGTGCTTCCTCTGTTTTATTTTACAACATATATTAATAGAACAAAATTATATATATACATATGCGTACATATGCATATTCACTTTTCTTTATATTCTTTACTGTTACACAGTATCAAAGCGAACGTCACAGTAACTGGTATTCATAACTCAAATAAAATTGTGGAGATGAAGAATTCGGATTCCAAGGTCTTTTATGAAAACTCATTCTTTGTGGAGAGAGGAAATCGCCGATGAGTGTTGATATTGCAAAACGAACCTACTCAAGTGAGGATCAATCATATTATTACTAATAGTAGATCATATTTTATCGATAAGTCACATGGCAGTAATTTTCCCCACTAAATTAGACCACTGTTTTCTCCATGATAAGATTCGCACCAACACTAAACGACAGAAGAGTTGCCAGAAAACGAAATGAAAAAGAAAAGTCGTAATGTGAAAAGCTTTTGGCGAAATCCTATCCATGTTCAAGTTAGAGATAAAAGAGAATTAGACCGAAGAATATGAATAATTCACGATAGCACCACAAAAATGTGTCGAGTACATCTCGATCTTTCAGCTAAAAAGGCGAAAACGTATTTATGCGTCAACCACTTGAACAACGAAAAAGCTGATGCGTGTCATAAATGCAACCTTTTTGTGCGGGCGCCAACTACAAAATCGTTACAAGAAAATTTGAAGGGTATAAAGACTGTGAAATACTGAAAACAACCTAAGAGAGGACAAATCTGAATAATGTTGGCAAATATAAAATTCAATCAGCTACGTATAACAAATGTAAGACACCTCAATCCCCCAATTGAGAGATCTTGAGCCGATAGCCGATTAGTCGCGAGGCCACGTGGCACGAACCGAGGGGTCAAAGAGTGGATGGGTCGCAGACCAAAAATCATCATATGAAGAAAAAGTCAAATTGCCCTGATCCCAAAAGAGCGCCCTGTACGACTGCAAAAATCTCAGGGCCGAACTAGGCTGTCTAAAAATGAAAGGACTAAGGGTCTGTACATACAATGCACAAACGTTTCTGTCAGAATCGTTCATAAAAGACTTATATATGCTAAGGGAATCACGTACGTCTTCAAACTGAACTAAGAAAAAACCAGGCACTAAACGCTGTTTTACAATGGAAAAGAACAGTTCCTTAGATCATGGGATAACAAACATGTACTCGTTAATTCAAACATGGCACCAATATGAGCTTTGACAATCTTCATCGTTTACGCTCCTTCTTCAGACTGAGATGAAGACAAAATTGAAACATTCTATATGAATTTGGAGAAGTTCTACAGAGAAGACTACACATTCTAGAGAGTCATTGTTACGATTCCAATGCTAAAATTAGCCTTAAAACAAAACCTGAAGAGTGTTCCAACGAAATACGCAGACTAGAATGAAATGAACAAGGGAACGGCTAAAATGACATATCAAAGAGATTACGTCATCGAAAATAAAAGGCTTTGTTCTACGGATGTCACAGCTGTCGCAGAGTTCTATACGATATCCAAATATCGTTTCCGCGTCAAATTTTCCTACACGCGCAAAGGAGATGAAAGCCTCTTCGATAAAGACATTGGTCTAGCTTCATGTAAAGAGAAGAAAGATAAATAGGGTTGAGACGTTCTTCCTTCCGAAATTCGACATGCCATTTTGTCAGTAGGAAACTGTATAGCTACCGGGCCAGTGGGCCAGAGAGGAATAGACCAGAACATTTGAAAAATATGAAGAATTAGAGCACTGGCTCGATACTTCAAACGCTATCTGTTAAAGTGCAAAGCCTTAATGGAAAACTAGCAGAACTGTGTTACTGCACAAAAAGAGGGACGTTATCTTCATTGGTAATTATGTGCCTGTTACGCGGTCATGAGCACGTTGGCAAATCAAGTGCTTCAGACTTCATATATGAAGATATTATGATTTATACAAAAATTTCAGCACCTAAATTACTATGTTCCACAAAGATATCTGCAACGTTAAGAGAGGAGTCCAGCAACGTCATACCATTTCGACTAAGCTATTCACAGCCACTTAACGTGATGCGGAAATGTAGTGGTACATTGATAATGGGCAAGAAATGTTAGCTGTCTTTGTTTTTGGAGAAAATGACCACAACAGGAACTTCAAGAAGACGATGTTTATTGAAGACAGGTACGTTTCTGATGCCACATTCACCCTTAACGGAAAGAACAGATTCGAGATATATGTAATTGGGTCGTTAGACCAATTTGATGAACGACATAGTACCAGAGCTTAACAGAAAGAAACGAGCGTCTTGGGAAATACAAGAGCCTTGAAGACGTAGTGAAGAGGAAACACAAAGCTAGAACTTACCTTTTTAACACGACGGCCTCTGAAACTTGGACATTACAAAAGCAGGAAGAGCGATAGAGTGGAATACAACGCTTCATCAAAAGGATGATGTTTGGCGTTCATCATATCACACAAGTTAAGACAGAATACGTAGTTATAGCCTACGTCAACCATCAAAAATATGAAACGCAGCCGTAGATGCCAAACTTTCGAAGAGTGGATAGGTCGGACACTTAAATGATGAATGTTATACACGAGCTGCGAGTGTATCCAATTAGACATCAAACGCACTGCAGGAAGAGCACAAGCCACTTACAAAAACCCTAGACAAAGATCATAATACTGAAACAATCACTAGAGCAAAAAATTCATTGGAGTACTCTCACCCGCATGTTCGGCTCTACTTTTCAACTGTTTGGTGTATATATTCTTTTAAAATCGAAGCGATAGTGCACTCATGCACACTTCTGATAACGCACATTATAAACGACCATATTTGATCAACGAAAATGTTGTTTAAAACCATGTTGAAATAATATCGTTTTCTGAAAACATCAAAAATTGAAAAATGGTTTTTAGCTCAATAAACCTTTTCAGACTATATCTGGAATGAGCTAGCGTGAAAATTATCAAGATGAGTGCCACATGAATTCAGTCAGAAGTACCTAGAAGCTCAAGCTGTCATATACACATCTCCATTTGTGTGGAACAAAATCGAACCCCTTATTGAAATGAATGATAAATAGATTAAAGGTGGATTATCTGCGAAAGCACCGTAAAGAAAAGGGCATATTGTAAAACCTAGCCCTTTTCCTTCAAAACGAAATTTGACTCTGAATAAGAGGATATCTCTTTTATGGTAGAATATTGAAAGATAAATACATTATGAGCCATGAAAACAAAACAAAAGATCAATTCAAAGAATTATTGCTAAGAACTGAAGAGTTTGTAGACAGCAGTCCAGAAAAAGAAGTCGGTGATGATCAATAGAAAGGACATCATACAGCATCACGATAATGCTAGGCGACATCAAAAAGTTCGAGCTGTTCAAAAAATAGAATTGCAGAACAAGACTTTGAATTTCTAACGCATCCACAATATTTCGCGGGATGGACACTCAACGCTTGTATTTGTCTTCATCAAATTTTTTGATGGAAAGAAATTCAAAAACGGAGTAGATATCAAAAAGCAGTGGTTCAATGTTTTGCTTCAGAAGAAACATCTTTTGAACATGGGATATGCAAGTTGTCCTGAAGATGATAAGAGTGATTAATCATAATGGCAATTATGTTATCTAGTTTATTGAAGCTTATTGACGGCTGAAAAATTTGTTCCCTTTATTGAAGGGCAGAGAGAACTTCCCGACTAACCTTATATATAATTATTACAAAGCTTGTTATATTACCTCTACTGCAATATTTGAAATAGGGTAGAACAGGTCCTGAAATAGGGTTCAACTGGTCTTGCATTCGTATCAATTATTAACCCAATTGAGGCTTATTTTGCTACTGGCAAGACAAAGAATGCCCGTCATCAAACGCAAAAATGTTCTAAACATCCCACACTGATGACTTGAAGCAAAAAGTACCCAAAGAAATTGTGTAAAGCTGGCATTCAAACATACAACTAACTACAATTTTATTACACTAAACACCATCACTGATTCTACCCTGTCGACAGCATCAAGTGCCATTAAAGCGATAAAGCATTAAAATGAACTCTTACATTATCCACTCCACTTTTCATATTTTAACATATACATTTCGTAATAAAAGCACTACAAGAGACTACACCACGTTTTTAAACCTGTCGAGCTCGCAAATATTCAGACATAGTGCTATATCTGCCAATTTATCAGAAATCAAAATAGGTAATGCATCTTACCAGTAACCAAGTAGGGAAAGATCTTATTCATCGACATAATTTCAAGGAAAAGGGTAAAACAATAAGATTGACGATCAAAACTACTTCGTGACAAGGATAATTAGAACATAGTGCATCAGCGCAGTACTTACTGACCAACTATAAGGAATGGATCAACAAGAATTTCACTGGTTGTGATAAACATGTATAGCCAGGAATCCCTATCAGCTGTACAGACTCACTATTCAACTTGACTTGAAGTCAGCTTGACTTCACATTTTTTTTCAAGATAAGATGTTTTGTGACTACCACAAAACTTTCATTTTTCTGTCTCCTTTCATTCATATGCAAACGGGTTTGGTAAGCGTGTAATTATCTCTATCTCATTTATCTCACCACATATTTACTTCATCATGAAAGAAAGAAAACTACGCCACATCGTTTTAGACGTAATAGCCGACACAGGAATCAACTGCTTACAAAAATCACTGAATTGAGTATAATGAGAATTTAATAAACTACATACCAAACGTGCTTTTTTTCTCGAGAATACGATATTCTTGAGTGGGAGACTCAAATCTCTTTGTATCTGATAGTATATCTGACACCATTCTGATAGCATCGCAAGAAGGAGTCACATCACATGGAACATTATCTACTAACGAATCCACGTCATCGTCAGCTTCTGCAAATTTCATTACATTATTATTACTAATGTAATGGAGTATAGAAGAAATTACGCTCCTATTCCGATGAAAAAATCAAACTATAGAACTTCTTAAAATAAACATAAAGCTGAGGATTATATCTCATGATCTTTCTCATTTATTTATTTTCACTAATGATAGAAGTTTTAATGACACAGCTGATGCTATCACACTGTTTAAGTGGTCATAAAATTCAGAGTTATGCAAATGGGCGTAATGCCAATATCGGTTCGTTAAAAGGAGCCCGCTAAGGTGCTGGTAATATATAGCCATTTCAAAATGAGCGAGATATTGTGTGGTTATAGTGCAAGGCTACGAATTTTGTGATCAAAACAGAAGCATAACACAGACATTTTCCTTTTTGTGTGTTAACCAATGATTTCACCTAACTAATTTCCATTCTCCACTTTTTTCATTTAACTTAACTAAATATCAGCAAGCACAGATATCCTTCAAAAAATAATTTAGATTTGTTGGCAAGCTAAAAATCATTTTACAAAAATTCTTTGCGAAGACCTCCTATGCCAATAGCAGAAGAAATAGCAATGAATTATGAGCTTGTTTAGGTAATACACATAAAACGTACATAACACAAAAAGAATTAGGCACTAACAGAGCTACTATCATCGAATAATAAACAAACCACGATCCAGTTCAAATTCCTTATTCATATCATCGATGCCTTTCGTTATAATAGCAAGCATTTTTTGAGAAGCAATATTTTTAGATGCTTTTTTTGTTTTCGCCACTCCCTCGACTACTTGGTCAACAACCTGAAGAACAACTTGGACGCAAGTGTTGAGAAAGAAACAGAACTAAAAACTCAAATTTCATAGAACTCTTCATTACTGGAACAAAAAACTTCTTCAAATCAACGTAGACTATTGCAACAATGATTATGTGTTGACTAAATATTATCAATGGATCCATGCAATACCTTCATATGTTAAATGAAATGGAAAAATTATCTTCATTCACCAAAATATAATATTAGGATTTACTAGTAATGAGACCACACTTTACACATAGTAGTGAATGTCCGATCGTTTGGAGGGCCTTCCTCTTTGTAACTGTATTGTGGAGTGTCGAATTTGTTCTTCTGACACCTTAACAGCGTATTTTGATGAAGGATAACTATATCCCAAAAATGACTTGATTTTTGATCAAAATTATCTGGCAACATAACTACCTTATATCTAAACTCTGTGTTTATTTAAGAGTTTATTTAATTCCAATATTGAGCACTCAAAATGTCTTACTGAAACTGATGTTGTAATTTCACCTTATCAATTTGAGTCGCATTTTTCTACCTACCTACATAACCCTTCTCGCTTTTCGAGAGAACACTTCGCAATGTCGTGTACAAAAACGCCTCAACTAAAGCACTACACGACAGCAGTATTATCATATTGCTTATGAGAATAGCTGCTTCCTATGTCATCAACATAAGATATGGCTGGTCTTAAAGTCTTAGAAGGATGGTCTTAAACTACGGCTGTAAAACAAAGCGGCATGTACTACGACTGTAATACTCGTCTTCTTCAGAAAAAAATACGTGAAAAGGAAGATGGTAAGCAAGTCAAAATACCAAATATACTATAACAACCAGGTGTTCGTTGTAAAAAAGCACTGAAATAACGACCAACAGTTGTAGTAATTTCCCGGAATAATTTTCGTTCTGTCCACCATGTATTGGATCTTCTTCAGACATCTCTATTCGAACGTCACTAATAACGAGTCCATCTCTGCAATAAAAAACATTAACATAAACATCGACATAAATTGTTAGCATTAATAACTTGTTCAAACTAACACTGCTCTATGAGCGTCCTCTTTAGTAAGCCCGGGAATACCAAAGTCAGATTGACGATCTTTCTCAATAATTTCGTGGAGCATTGCTCTTGCAGCAATGTGCTTCGCTGCCTTTTTCGTTTTAGCATACCCTTTTACGAACTTATCCATTAGATGGCATGAGAAGCCAAAATTAGGGACCTGAAATTAGATTATATCGTCAGGTATGTTCTATGCATTGAAATATCATATGCCAAAGATCTCAAGAATAGGTATATACTTCGCGAATCAACTGGTAATCTGGAGCGACTCCATAAACACGACGACAACCTTCATCTAAGGCCATGACTGGAGTTTTCTGAATATTTTACACTAATCAAATATAGTGATGATTAGTATTGTAATACTTTACTCCCATTTATTTAATGCCAACTAAATAGCAAATAATACCACCTGACTAAAAGCAGCCGCAGTATTCATATTTACTATAGGATCACTAGCAAAATAAGAGGGCTCGTTCAATCTCAAATCATCGATCGATGTAAAGAGATCGTCTAATGAAGGCATATCTGGAAATATTTACACCGCCATAATTCAAAAATTGTTGCGGGAAAGCATCATGTGAACAAACATCGCTGAAGAAGAACAAACAGCTCTCAATTGATGACTATAACAAAATATTAGAATAGAAGCGTAAGCTCCCACCCTTTCTACGACATCCGTTATTGATCCGCAAATCGATCACTTCAATTAATGAAGATCAATATGACTTTGCAGCAATCCGTATTGCACGTGAGACGCATGCACTACGTGAAAAAGAATATTTATAGTTTTTTTCTTACAGGTTTTGTGCATATTTTTCAAAAATTCGGTCAGCAGCGTAGTCTGTAATTACACTATCAGCGATATTTGAACACACTACTGAAGTGCCTAGTTTTAATTACTGTTGGTAAACCTCTAGATTTTAATGCGCCATTTTTTTCTAGATGTATCAGAATTCGTGAAACTGAATAATAGTAAGAAATTCAAGCGTAGTTCAGCTCTTTCCTTTTTAATTCATTGCTAAAGCATGATGATGGGGTGTATCGCTGTATTACTTCGCTTTTCTTTAAATAAGGGGTAGGTTGTTAATCACTTAGTTTTCACAAGGGAAGCATGGAATGCATAGTGAGATGTTTCTATATTGCTAGCATCCGCTATCTTGTGGCTTTCTTTTAACGACCAGACACCTAATCAACAGAACATTTATAAAGTTAGATAAAACATGTTGGTGCTAATAAAACCTCCAATTATTTTCCTCGTGTGCAAGAATATTACAGTGTACTCGTTCCGCTTTAGATGTCCACTGAGTATGATAGCCTTTTTCTAAAACCTTTGAGGGAAAATGTGATCATTAGACAGGTGGTGTTCCGAGAGTGTGTTTGACAGTCGTTAAACAGACAGGATTGGAAATTAACCAGAATTAACCGACATACATATATATATATATATATATATATATATATATATATAT
>KN716290.1:78235-99991 GCA_000816705.1 Dictyocaulus viviparus | reverse complement strand
GTATAGACCAGGCACGCATTCAACCACCTCCACGATATCACGCTGAACATGAATACGTTAGCTCATCCCGCCACAAGGGATTGATCAACGCCAACAATTATCGTATTTTCTTCAGTGAACTACAAGAAAATAACTGTGTATACGATTTCTCATTTTTGCTATGCATACCAGCTTCACTTTCATATTATGGCCATTTTCTTAAGAAAGCAGAGTTATGGTCAAAACAAAATCTCCTATATTCATGTGTGCTTTATGATCAGATTAATTATCATAATTCGAAACGATGACTAAACACCTGCATGTTCATCAGCTGATCGTCAGTGCATTCTCGTGTAGAGCTGCTGTTGTTAGATGTAAGGTCGACGCAAATTGTCTTCCCGGTAGGACCCATCAGATCTACAAACACCTGTCGGGCGATCACAAACAGCAGGTTGTAGACGAATGCTACGGTCACCTAATTAATATTTAACAAAAACAATGAAATATTAGAATTAAAAGGGAGTTTTGTTGGATTTCAATATGGAGATCTTTGCTAAGTAACAAAACCATTGAGAAATTTCAATATATCACATTATTCATTTTCATAAATGATATCAATTGCGAATAAGCAGTGAGTAAATAGAATGAACGTGCATTAGATAAATTTTGATTAGAATGTTTATTATACATATCAATGACTGTTTGATGAATATTTATGAATCGCTTGTTCCATAGCAGAGGGGCAGGAGGATCAGTTTTTTCGCTGCAGGAACAAAAACGAAACCAATAAAGCTTAATTACTTGTATTCATAACAAATACAGCTTAGTGGGTAATGATGGGCTGAATTCATACGGGTTGGTCACTTTGACTCGTTCCTCAGAAAAAAGCATATTGGTATCCCATAGATTTACTGTTGAAATGGTTGTTTTGTAACTACGTGTCAGTCGTAGGATAGAAATTTCTGACACAACGCTGAAGTTACTCATTTTTTTCTTGCTGAGTTTCGTCAGTCCCTTAGTGACTTGTTCAGGTATTCGCTGACTGTACAGTTTTGAGATCGCATCTTCCAATGATCCACCTTGAAATGACCTCATTATTTTTTAAGCAATTTTGATCCGTTTCTATTAATCGCACACGGAGACGGCGATGAAATATTTGTTATGTAGAGAATGAGGTAGTGGCGGATTTCTCCTTTCCGTGACAAAGGCAATTTAAAACTGAAAATTCTGATCTGAACGTTTTTTTATTCGTAATGAAACCATTTTCATTGTGGTCTGCTATTGTAATGAGGTGGAAAAAAATAAATCAACCTTTCCCATGGAGCGTTTACGTCAGTTGCTTTTTTCTCTTTGTTTTATCGTAGTTTGAAAACGAAAAAATCTTCTGCACAATGATTCTAACTCTCTAACAAAGGTCGCAGCTTCGACCTCAAACGCGATACCCTTACATTTTTACTAAATTTAACTCTCCTATCTATAAATTGCTTCAAGAGAAAGACGTTAAATTTCGAAGTTTATCAATAAAATTTTAGTCCTTATTATTAATACATTGATTACGCTATTAGAAGATATGATGAACTTAACAGTCAAAGTCCAAAGTTCATGATCAAAATCGTTAAATAGTGACTTTCTCAACTTTTCAGACATCTTGAAACCTTTTGCCTTGGCATAATATATCCTATTCTGTCCGTTCAAACATAACTTGACATTTATACTAGCCTTATCAGATATGAACAAAAGTTAGTTATCAGTTATCAGACTGAACAACACTTTTGTGCACAAAATAGCGACCTTAAGACGTGGACAGTTTTGTTACCATAAGATAAGATAATCATTGACGTTGGTCGATCCCTTGTGTCGACATGCGCCCACGTATTCGTGTTCAACGTGATATTATGAAGATGGTTGAATGCTAGTCTGTTCTATACAGTGACTTGAGTTGACCACTCAACACCAAGTCAGTGCTAGTTGTCTTACCCAGATTCCTCTGGTACCAATTTAACGACCCTGGAGGGATGTTTAGCTTGGTAGGTCTGGAGTGCGGCCACGAACTGATGTGGGATGATGGTCACTGACGGATGCGTGTCACTTCGACACCTCCACCACTGAGCCACTGCGCCTCCTTTTGTTACCATACTATCTATGAAAGAAGTTGCGCAAATAGTTTATCAAAATCAAACACTGCCCATTTGACAAGGCACTCAATTGAATAGTTTGCTTTATATTTCTACAATGAGAGGTAGGCGAAAGTGTGCAGTGCATTGGCAGTAAATAACGTAGTGTTATGCAGAGAGCTGCTCGAATCCGCATTCAGGCAGTCCAAACATTTCATGTCATCTCGAAGGTCGCTGACTTGCCGCCATAATGATGCAAGAGGACCAGCAGCATTGTTTTGACATGAACCAGTTGTTTCTAAGTCATTGCATGGATTAAACTCGCATCGAATCACCCTCACAATAGCAGAACAGAGTACAATACGTTGGGTATTCACAAATTAGCAAGCCTGCCATCCTTTTGATATCGTTCAATTGGTACCGGAGAAATCTAGGTAAGATTAGCAGGTCTGAATTCGTGAACAGTGGTCAAATGAAGTCATATGAACATCGCGCTTGCATTAAATTACCTCTATGATATCACTTGAGCACAAATACGATAGCGCCATTCCGCAACTGGGAGTGATCAAAGCCAAGGCTTATCTCATTTTATTGGTTAGTTCAAATATGGTATATTTCATTTTATATAAATATGCGAAGAGGTTCAAATGGGCAATACAAGTTGCTCGCTTTATTTATGACTGAAAGTATATGCATGTTGTTCTACAGTTTCCTTCGCATTTCTACGCTTTTGTTAGATCATTTGTTAAATGTTTAGAGGAATCAAATATTAAACGACAAAATTACTATCACGACTACTGATATGCCACTGTCTGATGGGCTTTAACAAAATGATTCCTTGCTGAAAGAAAAAGACTGGTTTTTGAAGAAATCGGTGACGAACTTTTGAGTTGTTTGCAGATTTTGAGATTCTCCGCTCGCAGATACTGCTCCAGGACACGGAACAGATAATTATCTGATATATAGTAATTATAAATCCAATCTAGTTTCTCTCTCTCCTTCTCTCTCTTTTTCTTGAGCAATTCTAATAACAGTACGTCATGCCATTACTAGAAGATCTATTACTAGATTAGTATCTTCTAAACATTGGAATTGCGCTTTGGTTGAGCTGGCAAATCTTCGCTGCCAAGCAGCCTGTGGGCGTGGTTTGTATTGTTTTCATGCATATGCATATCAAGGATTCTTCTACATTGATGATAAACACTATTCAACTCTTGCGGGTGTCTCTGCAACAGAAGGATTTGCAGGTGGTCACGTGGTCGTGGTTGGACAATGCATGAGATGCAACGGACAGTAGTTTGCTGTAGGCCATTTTGTTTAAAAGACAAAGGAAGATGGTGATCGACGATCTCTAGAGTTCGTGACACAAAGATCCCGTTTAACATAGCAAGCCAGCCAGGGTGAGATTGAGTTTTAAGGGTTGCTTTGCCTTTGTCGAAGCGCTTTAGCAATATTGTTAGGACACGTTCAAGATCTTGAAGAAGACGAAATCTGCCAAAATATTGGATCTCGTATAATAAATATGAAGTATAAATCGTTACAACAACAACTATCATACAGAGTCAATTTGTATGGTACTCAGTTATATGGCGGAGTTCGCTTATACAAGCTGGATCGCTGCAAACTGAAGCGAGTTTCGATAGAAACTGCTTCGATATTTCTATCTAGAGCTTCCTATTTTCTGCATACACATATTTTGTATCTATCAAATGTTTTGCACTTGTCTTTAATTATAAAAATAAAATTTAAGTCTTCTTCTCATGAAGATTAAATTGAAATTCTATTAGATAAAATTTGAATAGACTCTCTAACTCACATTGTTCAACTGCATGCTGCATACTAGTTTCAATAAAACGTGATATTTTCTTTTCTAATTTGAAATCTTCATATAACGACTATTTTTTTCTCAAGTATATCAAACGATTAACATACTCTAAGATTAGAATTTTAGAAATTTTCTTATCAGTAAAAGCGAGACTCACAACAACTGTCCAATAGTAGTATTTGTCTTGTGAGGCATCAACAGTCCACGTTGTCAGAAATTCCTTCAGGTTAGATCCTGAATTTGATTCTTCTTACTTCAGTCATACAATAATTGAATCGTAATCAGAGTCCGATTATTATCGTCAGCAGCACTTTTTTCAGTACTGAATAGATATCCACAAGAGTATTCATTGTTTTTGTTACCCCTTCCCTATAAGTGTTTCACACGACAAGCTATTCAATTTTTGATGTGCTTCTGATGATGGCAAGTCCTTACGAAATCTGCGCCGTTAGAAGAGCAAATCTATTGTAGAATAAAAGGAAGATTATGATCGGAATATAAAAACAGTCAATAATAAAAATAACTTTGAACTAGGTAAATATTTGGCAGTTTGATATTCAATAAGCATCTGAACCATTCAATATTCATTCAATTGGTTAATTACTATATCAATTATTCAGCTAGCTTAAAACTATCGTAAAAAAACTACCAGTATAATCTGGCAAAGTAAACAAGTATTATGGGTTCGGGTTTGGTAGCCGTATTTATCCAAAATTTGAGGGATTGTAGCTCAGACTCGGGCAATTAAAACACTATTCAATTTAAATATCTAACGCTATAATAATGTATGAGAAAGAGAATGGTGAGTCGTATGAGACTACAAGATGGAAAAACGAATGAATGAAATAGTAAAGAAGAGTGCTCAATGAGGTTTGGACGACTTGGTTTGACTCGGAACGGGCTCGAACTTGATTTCATTGGGTCTGTGTATTACTGCTCTCTGTACTATGATGTTTTCATTTTCTAATGAATGTTCCCGTGAGCGACAAACGTAACATCAATATCATTCTACTAAACTCGGATAATAATAATAGTGATAATAATAATACTCTCTTTACGCTTTATAAAGATAAAGCGATAATTTTTTTCATTATAAGAGGCATTTGATTTGTTGATAATTAAATCCGAACATTTCCCTTCCGTTGATTGAGTGCGTGATCTGTATTAATCGTCGGATAATAACTGCTTTAGTGTTTTATTCGTTGCTTCTACCGCTAGATATCCTTTTCCTTTATGGAGTGCAATTAACGTGACCCATAGGGATTTCAAGGAGTGAACAATGTTAAAGCTTCTACCTTGCTTCGACTTTTATGAAATCACAATTTAACCATCATTCCGCACCAGCTGCTCAAAATGAATGAATGGAACATGCAAAGTTCCAATGAAATAATGAATGAGCTTCAAAAGTCTTGCTACAGTAAGCAAGGCTTTCCAAAAAGTTTAAAATAAAAAGAAAACTACGATTGTTTCAAAGAATCTAGTTCTTTTCAGTACAAGAGGATGTTGTGGTGACTTCTGGGTGGTTTGGTACTAGTCTGAGGTCTGTGTCTTCTAAGCGAATCAGAACGATGGAGAATTTAAATACAAGTTAACTACAAAGTAGATCAAGCGGTACGTTATTTTCGTGTGATAATAGCTCATAGAAAGTGCTCAATGCAAGGCGACGTCCTGCTGAACGTTGCACATTCAGCCCGCTGCACCGAATGAAGTGAATGACAAAATGAATTCAGCTGGCGAACTGAATCCAAAAAATTTTATCTGACTGACAATTCAAGGAAATTGATAAACGAATATTCTCTACAATATCGTTTGGTATTTATCGAACGCCAAAGCTTATATTATCTAATATTATTTTTATATTGCCTTATACATAAAACTATTCTCTCAAAGTATCGGCCAACTTTATGGATTAAAGTTTTCACATGATTTGATAATCAAATCGAATACTTGAAAGATAATCAATAGAGGGTTTTTATACTTGAGGTAATATATTAGCTTGATGTAGATGTTGTAGTTTTAATGAGAAGTAAGTAGAAGAAGACGTGCCTTTGAATAGCGAGTCGTTCACTTTGGACGCGGGCGCTGGTTCAGTGGAGATTCTGCCATTGTCATTCCTCTGCAAAGCGTTCGCCTGTGCTTCGTAAGTGTTATGTACTTGATTCTTTCGTTGGAATAACTACAAGATTTTCAAATAATATAAACATAAAACACATCACTAAGGCTAATGTTGGTATCAGTAATCGACATTTTTGCCTGCTACTGAAGGTGGACTTCAGGAGAACGATGCCTCCAAAGCCGTCTTCAAACAGCAAGTGGTTGTCAAATGATAATATCACTATGGAATCATAAAATTCCAAAGTTTTTCTATAAAATAGTGACTGCTTTTCACGGAAATGCAGAATAAAGGATTTCGATAGTTTGAATCTTATTACATGTTATCAAACATCCACCACTGCTACTATTTTGTAAACGTTTATGATGACACTATGACGATTTTTAAAATACATAATTACTCTACTTTGCCTTTTTTTTCGATTTTCTTTGTAACGCACGCAAGGATATTCTAGCATATTCCCTTTGTTCCAGAGAACCATCATATACCATCAAACCCTTTTCTAGGACCTCCGTGAAAAAATGAACTCATCAGTTTGTGATCCAGCTGTAGTGCGTTGTATACCTAAAATATCTAGTGTCTTACAGCTGTTGTCCAACAATAAGCTCTCAACATATCGCACGCTCTGAAGAACTTAACTATTACGCTTTGACGCGTACGGCTGTATTCCAATTCATTAGTCGCTGACGAAGGCCACAACCTCGGATTTCCTCTTTCATTTGCATAAACCAGGAATGCTAGTATTACGCTTTCAGTTGCCCATAAGGTTGCGTTCAGTGATTTTTCATTCTGTTTATGTAATATTCTCCATTTTGAGTATTAGAGCTTTATAAGTATTATAAGCACTATTAGTATATTAGAAGAATGCAGTCCCTCACTTTAGAGCTTTGCAATAGTGTGTTTAGAATTTTGCATTATGCTCAACGAATCCCTAGAGCGAAAAGAACTCACTGGACTACCCTTGCGCGCGATAGGGAAAAATGGAAGTTTTACTGGTGCCCGCTCGACTTAGTCGATGATCAACGGGAATGCAGGTAATCCAGGTAATGTCGGTAATTCTCAAACTCTAAGAATTTTTGGCACTTTCGTTGAAGCGCAAATTAGCCGTAAGCGTAACGGAGTAGAGTGATGGAGTGGTATGATGTGCCACAATTTTATGCAGACAGTGGCTCGTGTCCTCTTCTAAGCCAACAAAGCTCACCATTTCTCTAATGTTATTCATTGTTCCCAGAAATAATCTGGAAAGAAGAGTACTACGAAAATTGGTTGCCTAAAGTCACTGCACGCCGTATCTTCACAGATAGTTCAAAGCCTTAACGTAGCTGAAAAGTGCTCAAAGGATTTGCATTTGGCATGGAAACCTAGCAATGAGCAAACCTTTCAAGATTCATCACCATCTTGATGAATTAAAGTTACAAGGGTGCGCGTCCTTCCAATCTGTAAAGGCCAGCGTCTGTGTTGAAGACTATGAGAACACTTTGACAGTGTTATCTCAAAAATCCAGCAAACTTACGTTGAACCAGCAAAACTCCGATGTAAGTACCTTGCATGCTGGTTGCTTGTCTTTGACGTCGCGGGTGAAAGCAACCATTGTGGAGCGATTAAATCTCGGGCCAAACGTGACGTCAATGGAACAGGATCTAACAACCATGTCCACGTCACGCCATCGAAAATGTTTCTTCCTTTGTACACATAATAGTCTCCTCTTACGCTGATATCTGTGCTATTCTCGAAGCAACAGAACTCATCAAATTCCATGTATTAGTTTTACAAGAAATTGAGAGTCGAAAAGCCATATAATACAAGTAAACGAAGTGACACTTGTTACCCGTGGATAAAAGATACCTACACAAAACGGCGGTGTGAATGACTTTGTCATACATCTATCCTGTCTCAGTTTCGTAGAGTACTATGAGATCCCGTTTTCTCCATTTCGCCGTATTCCTTTCCTAACCACCACGTCATAGAAAACTACCATCATCATTTAATATTTACCAATTTGTGCAGCAGATGAGCGCATACCTGGCACATTCTAAAATCAGTTGCAAAAAAATAATGGAAACGAAAACCATTCGTACAATGTTTCAATGTACGAATAAGAGCGCTGAACGAGAAAAAATATAGGATTAGAACTTTTTTATTAAACGATCGAAATAAAAATAAAGAATACGCTTGTCGACAGCACACCTCTTCCATGGAAACTCATTGTTTGTGATGAAAGAATACTGCCGATGGCGATGGGTAATAACATCTGCTGCATCTGCACTGAATCTAGTCGCCGCTTTCTTCGTGCAAAGATTCCCTCAGCAAAGAGCAAGAGGAAAGAATCTGCTATCAGATAAAAAGGAGAAAAGTCTTAGTTTACGATGGAATCGTTCTCAACAAAATCCTTTCCATATATGACTGGCAAATCAAAAGACACCCGAATGAAGACTATGCTTCAGTCTTGCTGGTACTTTACATAATAATACCCAAGAACGGCTATCTATTAACCTCGGCATCCAATAGACAAATAAATATTTTGTTCTTTCTTTCTCGAGCAACTCGATTCTCCGTTTTTCAAAAACACATTATCGAAATGGTTAACGCTTCGGCGGTTTCGACCTCATCAAAGCCTGGAAAGGCCAAGTTATTCACAAATTCATCAACCAAATACCTTCTTTACTCCACAGGATAAGACAAATGCTGATTTCCTTTAAGCTTGCAGCTACAAGCTACATGCGCTTCTCGCCCAGCAATATGCTATAGAGTGGAACAGACCACTGGAAAACCTTGGGCGCGGTCTATTCGCACAATGAACTTTTTTACAGCTTTTTTTCACAACTTTACAAACTTTATTGGTGGTGTATACGTCCAAATTCAAGGCCGTTTAAGATTTCGCTTCTCAAGAATGATGTTTTATCCCCTACATAAATGGAGAAGAATCTGAAGCGGAGGAGATGGTTCGATCCTGCCCACAACTTGAGGACAACGACTAAATCAATTGCAGAAAACCTAAGTACTACGACATTGTTATCATTTTTGTGGTGCTTTCCATTTTGAGATTTTCATATTTACATTAGAATTAATAACATTTGCAATATTGAGGAAGATTAAATAGCAACATAATTTACTTCATTCAGTATATAGATTTATTGCTCTAGATATCAATGTAATGCTTCCAACGACTGGCTTTAGCCTTCATATGACCAACGATGAACTTGTAGAATATGTGATCATCTGTGTAGATCGCTAAATGATTGCGATTTACGATGTTCGACCAATGCGATGACGTAGCACTTAAACCTCCTATCTTTCAACTATTCGTTAGAAGCGACTCTTAACAATCTCGCACATGCCTCCCTGCACACAGAAGGTACAAATCAATCAAACACAACACAATTGGACATAAATCCAACTAGGTCCAAGTGCAAGTACAAAATTGTTTTTGGTCAGTTCTAAACCCAGGCTACTAGGTGTTGCCTCAAGTCATTTCGCTAAAAACTCTTCGAGGATATAGTTCAGAGGATTTTTCTCAAACTTACAGCTTATTATACCTAAAAATACTTTGTTATCACAAATCATATGATGGTACGTAATTTGCGAGTCCTATTAGGACTCCTCATTCTAAACTTGTAACTCTTTACAGGAATTCTTTCAAGTAATAGAAATGACCAATACGATTAATTCGTTAACAAATAATGTTTAAATCAAATTGAACAAAATGAAGTAACTCACCCGTAAAAGAAAAGGTTTTCTTTGTTTCCCAGCATCCAATGAAGAAATATTGGGGATCGTGCCGTTTACGTTATCAGCAGCTTCATTAGATTCAGCATTAAAAGTTTTGTTCACGGTTTCGATAGCTGAATTCTTGACTTTGTCTGCATCATCTGCCCTCATGGGAACCACAGGTGGGTCCGCTTTATCGCTCATTGGTAGTCTTAATTTGTTATCATTATGTTTTCAACTTAATCAACTCCTACTTTTTAAACATCGTTCAAGCAGCATGAGGATGAACGCCTGCCTACCAATATGAGCGGTAGGCTAGCTAATGGTAGCGGAAAATTATTGAGAGACATGTGTATTGAAGAACTATTAAGCCTATATTTCAAAGTAAAATAAGTTGTGTCACATATAGACAATAATTTATATTCAAAATTGTAAAGCTTTGCAGAAAAGCGACAAAAAGAAATTTTTAACTAGTGAGGAAATGATTGATGGTTGAACATGATGCTTAAAAAAGTGATCGAATATTCACCCTAGCTTCAATAAATACAGCCTCAACATGGTCGTATTCTGCTTTTAAATGAGTAAGCACACTTACTGCTTGCAAAATATCCGAGGATATCTACTTGGATCTTCTTGACATCCCTCATACGTCTATCTCTATCAGTGCAATTTAGAATTAAATCGCAACGTTTAAGATTTTACAAAAAGTGGTTCGAAAACGGCGTGAAGTTCTCGGTAAAAACTTTAACATCAGATAACAATGGAGGTGTAATCGAAGCATTTCAAAGAGAAGCTATTCAAAAAGGACAACAAGTTCCACAACGTTATCGTTGATGAATTGAACGCTAAAGCTGGAATTTTCTGAGAAAGAACGGACAAACAATATCACTTGAAGATTCTCGGAATTGAATGAAGAGAAAAAGGAGTCATTCATATAAGTTTATCATGAGGGCAGAAATGATCCGTTTTAAATTACAATTTCAAAAACCCTCATAACTATAATGAACGCGTGAATCTTCCGATATAAAGTTATATACGAAATGGATCACATAGCAAATAGAAGTTCTCTTATAAAAAATTATCACACAGCCACAAAACTATTACAAGTGTTATGAGGGTACGAAAATATCAGTCTGTCATACCTCCATCAAATTTTGAAAAGCTTTTGACTCAGTTTAGATAGTAGCGGTCATGTTAATTTAGCGCTTCCCGTTCACTAACCTAGCGCTTTTCAATCTTTACATGAAAATCCTATCCTATATTTATAAAAGGATTTCAGTAACCAAATCATTTCCAGCTCCATAACGACATTTTCATCAATGTGAAAAACGTTTTTCACATACATTAATAATAAGACGATACAAAAATTATAATGCCATGATAATGAAAATGTGAAAATTAACGATCGGCAGCTTCACCGTCTTTATTTGTCAATTATGTTAGCGAATAATAAAAAACAAAACATGTTAGCCGACTTCTATAATGTTCGAGTTGATTGGCTCCATGTTGAATCTCAAGAAGACTCTACTTATGAAAAGCGGAATTGTTTCTAATGTCTAACAATGGCTTAGATGATGAAGTCGTTATGATGAGGTAATTGGAGGAGAATTAGCACAAGGAAATCAGTAGTACAAAATCAAGGAGGGCATAGTGAAGTTAACAAAGAATGTAACGCTCCGAGCTCACTACTTCGATGCCACGGTTATTCGTGCATTAACGTATCTCTTCAGAACATAGACGGTACTAGATAAAGCAGTATGAAAAATCATTGAGCACAATCCAACTTTTCGTCAAAAACGTGATGCTAGACGTAAAAAAAACGCATATGAGAGAAATTAAAATTTTTAACTACCTATCTATCTACTTAAGTGATCAAAGATCAGAGGTGAAACTTGAACAAAACGGAACGTTAAACGTTAACGTTAAGTATCTGTATCAATAGATAATAGTGAATATTTGATCCCAGAAGAAATCTGGCCTCTGTCAATCAATATGAGAATGAAAACCACAGTCTTGACACTACCATCTCATCTATTTTATACGTACTCTATTGAAAAATTGATTGAATTAAATTGATTACTAGAATATTCATTTTTTAGCATCATGTACTATGGCAGTGTATTCTATCGACGTCGAGCCGTTTGACGTTAACAATTAAGGCTACAAGAAGGATCATTAGTGAACTATACCGGCGATGCGATACTTCTTTTATGAAGGGTGTTTGTCAGCATAATTAAGCAGTTGTTTCGACAATATTCTAAAAATGCTGACTTTATAACTCCAGCTGTACCACCTCTTTTGAAATTATTGTTTTTGTTTAACAACGTGGAATTGTCAATGAAGGCGTTTGGTACCAATTTGATTCGTATAGAACGAAAAGAACGGATCTTAATGGTCAAAGGTGCTGTACAAATGCAGAGTGGTGGATATGGCTTCTTCTCCAGCACCACTATTTATTTACATGCAATTAAGCTAGAAAAAAAAACTCCACAACATATTTTGTGTAACTAAAAATAATTTTCCTAACAAAATGTGTATCGAGTAATTCCTCATGATTCTTAATTGAGTCAAATTCATGTTTTCTCTTGCTGCGACCAATGGTAAGAGATTATGTAAATAGGCTTCATACCTATTGTCTCGTATAATGAGTGATGTCATTTGCTGAAATCATGTCTCCCTTACATAATACGTACACAACGCATGTAAAAATGTAACTAAGGAAAATCATCAATGAAGCAGTACAACAATGTGTTGTATAAGATATGTTTATATGATTATGCAAATTTTTAGCTTATTCAACTCACTAGACCTAAGGTCAAAGCAAGTTTTCAGCTTGTCCGACATCACTGGACCAATTGGATGATCATTTAGGAAGACGATTAATGGGATTTTCTTAGATGCTAGTCGCCATACGTTATTCTGATGACTAACATGTATTTACAATCAATTTCACGATTCATTATAAAGGACGATAAAGGGAATTAGTAATACAATGAGGAAAGAGTTAGTTGAAATTGAACAAAGCGCAACCTCGTCATTCACTCATATCCTTAACATTACGATAGTGCTTGTTTCATAGAAATGTATGGAAAAAATTGGGAAATCATATGAATTAATGAGACGAGCACACAACTATTTCTTTTCAAAAATTAGAGTAATAATAGAATAGAAAGTAAGGTAGACACGATTTATTATAGAGAATTATTCGTGAATATTAAATAATCTCATCCAAAATTGACGAGGATCACAGTTCTTAATAATCCTCATTCAGTATAAATATTTATGAAGCGAACTTTCTGGATGAAAATTTGAAGCGAAGAATTCTATTTGAGGGCAAGTAATGTGGATGAGTTTAAATATGAAAATTAACAACCATGAAAGTATAAATGATCCATTCATTGTGACGTAACGCTTTTACCATTACGATCTCAACAAACTGTTTAGTATAATTTTTGTAACAAATTCTGTAAATTTTACTGAGTTTTATTATAAGAGAGTTACTTGACGAAACATTCGTTATTACAACATGGATAAAATTGATAGTAAAAAAAAGACGTTGATTGACGCTATAGAAAGGACAAGGACTGTGACAGAATTGAAATCGATGGACGATACAAGTGTACTGAAGGAATTGTAAGCTTTCACGAACAATTCACTCATAGTATTTCTATTCTATTATGATGTTATAATACCAGTAATGATGCTCAGCAACGAATGTGCCGCAGTAGTGTAAAGGATAAGTGCAACAGACCGATTAACTGAATAGGTTCGAGTTCAAGACCCGCGTGAGGTTTGAGGTTTTGCGGCCAACTCAGCATCATTAGCAATGCAGTTATAGTAACGTTGTTATGGATTAATATAGTAATAAAGAATGCTTATGATGATTGCAAAGAAATCTTGAAAATAACAGTGAGATATAGAAAATATACTTGAAACTTAATTGATGTGAGGCCAATGAAGAAAATGTGACGACACTGATAGAAAATTCTCTCGTCTCCATGGAGATGAAATGGCTTGTCATTCTTATTGGGTGATCGCCAGAGCATCTTTCTCAACGACATCAGCAAAAGTTCAACAGATTTGAAAATTTCGGTGAAATGGTGAAGTACCACAAATAGAACATAAAAGCATCATAATGACATCGAATGACAGTGACGAGATTGGTGCTACTCAAAGCATACAGAATGAATTCAGATGACTCAACTGTTGCATTTTCATGATACAACCCTTTTGCATATGCATTTCTCCATAGACTGTTTTGCCTACATAAGGTTATGGTATATCGAAGCATACCGTGCTAAGCATTGGTTGTTACTAATTACCGCGTTATATTATTATTCTAATGATTACTTTATTACATTGAAGGTTCAATTGCCCAAAATTGAAGTAGAACCATATCTGATTGATACGCCTAGTACTAACCATGAAGATTGTTTCCTACACTGTAAATACAACAACAGAACAGCCTGCTAGAACGCTGAACGCTAGGCACGTCTTCACACTGGAGAACGTATTAAATTCCATCTAGCAGCCAGGCAGTAGACCAGTAGCGGTAGGATCGACATAAGACAACTTACGGCAAACACTTTTTTTCGTTTATAAAGGCTAGAAAAGGTTAATTACACGAAATTTTAACACCGCATGCATTTTCACGCACGAAGGCGTTACTCATTTCTCGTCGTTTAGCCATACTCTGTCTCTAACGACGGTATTATGAGGATATAGGCATCGTCAATTGCTGGTGAGGATAAAATAAACGCGGTTACAATGCGAGAATACGAACGATCAGCGGAGAAAACTATAAGTTTGAACAAGAGATGAATTTGTACCTGATGGATGCTTAGATAGTCTAGGCGATTATACCATCCTTCTGAAAATTGCTGCTTTCATCAAAATCCTTTTCATACTCGATTGCTCTTCTGAAGAAGACTCTTCTAAAAACTATAAATTGCTTACAAAAGAAAGCAAAAAAAAATTCTCAATAGAGAAGGTTCTGTTGCTGTAAAGGAAACGTTAAAAACAAGGATAACAGTGATGTTTGTGAGCAAATGACAACTGCAGAAGATCGTTGGTAAGAATTTAATCAATCACAAAGAAACAAATATAGGAAAAGCATCTCAAAATCTAGCATGGAGAGATGTCGCTTATCCTTTGCCATTATCACGTATTTTCTCTATCATTGTTCAATAAAAGAAAAAATTGCCCACTACCTTTCGATGATATGGAGATATGGTATGGAGTTGATAACGAAAAAGTTCTTAGTGATCTATCAGTTGCTCTAACTCATATTTTTGGAGAATATAATCAAATTTATGAGCACATCATTGGCATGTATGCTTGTATGCCAATTGCATTGCACATCGGTTCGGCCAAAATCCCGCAATCAAATGATTCGGAAGAGTAAGGAATGAGTACACGCAGTGCAGTGGTAGAGGTGCACACAGGCCGCAAGCCCATGTAGGTCTGTGGCTACCCTCAAACCTACCAAGCCTGCCAACCCTTTGAAGTGAGTAAATTGGGTGAGAAATCTGAGTAAGGAAAACAACACTGGCTTGATGAAGAGCGGCTAGTTTCAGTTTTTGTATTTTATTTTATCATGTTTGAGATGAGATAAGCTTTGCTGCTGATTAATCTCTTTTAAGGAATGTGTCTGAGCATTCGCATTCAAAGTGGTATTGTTTAGGTGATTGAATGCGAGCTTAATCTATACGTTGACTCCAGTTGAACACTATTAACCAAGTGAGTGCTATTTGTTCTATCAAAATTTCTCCAATAGCAATTTACCGACTCCGGAGAGATAGTTGTATTGATAGGCGTAGGAACGCCCACGGAATGATTCGGACCTGTGTGTCACTGTGGCACCTCCACCACCATCACTCCAAGTACAAGAGCATTCTGTATAAGCTTGTACTTTTACAAAAGTACATTTTATAAGGTTATCGCGTATAATGTCAACACTAAGGTTGGCCATTAAACAACGCGTTAATAGCGTTACTATTCAATGAATGGACTAGGATAGAACGAGCAGGATCAGCGACTACGTGAGTTTGTCGTAACGAATAAGATAATAGGAAGATTATCAATTTCATGTTATTGTGTTTTCAAACTTTTCATCAAGATCTCCGAGTCGTCTTGTTGTGTTAAGCAATTAAAATCGAACCATACAATTCAATAAGCTCAATGTAGAGACATTGGCTCGGGTGTTATTAGCAGCATGCATCATGAAGTTCGGTGATGTACCTCAAATTCGGATAAACAAACCTTTACTGAATAAAGATGTAGAATCGCATAGATTGCGACACGAAGCAGAGTGTGGGTGTGAGAAAAAATTCAAAAGCTCTTCTCCTGAGAAGAAGTCAAAAGCAAATAAAGTGTAGAAGTGGTGTGGTTGACCAAAAAAGAGTAATAAGAAAGAAAGACTAGAAAGAATAAAAAAGAAAGACTAGAAAGTCTTTATGGCTCTATTCAATCAGAGTAGTACAATAAGTGATAAAGGTTGTCTTCAATAAGTCGTTGAAACGATGGTTTATTGGAAAATGGCGAGGAAGGCAGTAAACATTTGCTATAATTTCACCTCTATTAGGGATGCGGGCTCTCAGAAGTACTTAAATGAAATTGAGCACGCTATAAACAATATGAAACTTTGTCAAACGGACGTCGCTGTTGTCCCAAAATTTTGTACAGTATAGTATCATCGCCTCATATAGCACCAGCACCTTGCAGAATAAGAAGGAAGGCCTGTAAAATATATACAAAAAGAAAGAATATAGTGAAAAAAGACAGCGAATGTTAAATGGCAAGTATACCTCCCAAGCATCGTGGTTTACATAATATACGCCTCGGAATCTAGGGCGTTACGTAAGCAGAACAAATGATAAATGGTAATAAATGAGCAGTAGACTTAATTCAGCCAGTCATGAGTGTCTAGGTGTTTCCTGCATCACTCAAGTGGGAATACATTTTAATATTTTTATCTAAGTCAAAGATCACACATGACGGATGCAGCCGTACCGGCTGAACTATTGAATACTAGTTGAGAGAGCACACGATGAGTTTAAACAATTAATTTTAAACAATAGTTATAAGCAATGAAGTTCACTAGACATCCAAAGCCTTACAAAAAAAGCACCATCTTGATGTTGCTCTTCTTAAATATTCTAGAGGAAGATTACGATGCTCAACGGACTCGAGATCGAAAAGATAGGATTTTGATTTTCATTGAAAACAATACATAAAAGTAGGATGTTTATTGGTACTAGGTCGATATGAATTTATTATAATGATTAGTGACAAAGAAACCTGAAGTATATTCAATGCGGACGAAATTTTAATTGCAAGACATTAGTACATGTAGTACTACCTGCTTTTCAAAGTTGAACAAATGTTGAAGGAAACAGGAAAAAATCGCGAGAAGAACAATAGTTTGTTGGGAACGATAGCATACATTGTCTTCGAGAATCATTTTCGGTTAGTCAGCTGAATGAATTTCGATTTTCGCTTACAGATATTTCCATGTTAGTCCATCCAAACAGTTTCTTATTCCACACTACTCCACCAATTCATACTGCTTTTCCTTTCTTAAAAAGATCTGAATCACTAAAAACTTCTGTAAAATATGTGACTCATAACTCATATTAAAGAGCTGTTCAAATAAAATAATCTTTGGCTTTGATGAATCTCTTATGGCTTGATACGCTAACGCACTCGTGTTCAACGTGATATCGCGGAGGCGGTTGAATGCGTGTTTGCCTATACAATGACTTGAGTTAACCACTTTTCACCAATTCAATGCTAGTTATCTTACCCAGATATCTTTGGTACTAATTTGCCGACCCCGGAGGGATCGTGGGCTTAGTAGGCTTCGGGGGCGGCCGCGAAATGATTCTGGCCTGCGTGTACTGTGGCGCCTCCAGCACTGCAGCACTGCGCCCATCTTTAAAATAAGATTTAAAAATACAAAACAATATATGATCTGGTAAAAGCCCAGAGAAAAAGACCACTGGGCTGAAGAATTTATGCTCAAAATGATTTTTTTCTTTTTGCTTAAATCCATTATTGTTATAGTTTCTGTAAGATTCGTCTGAAACCATTCATCAGTTCAAAAATTATTTTTCACAAACATGTGGATCATAATCGCATAAGACAGAACATTAAGAAATCGGCACGATTCGCTGAAAACGGCATTTTCTCATACACTACCTTTCCCATAACTTCTAAGTATTCTTGCTGATCCTCATGCAGTAGAACGGCATTTTCGAAATACAATCCTGTGTTATGTTTTACCTGAACTTATTTTCTCATTCAATTAATAGATTAATTTTAAAATCCATTCACATTAACAGTCACCATCAGAAAGCAAGGTAAATTTCTGAGCGTATATTTTAAAAAAGTTAAGCTCTCAGCAATTAAAAGGAAGCAACACTGGGCGAGAGCTAGGCGCCTTCATCCATTCTTTGAGATTATAATGAGGACAGGAGGACTGAGGAAAAAAATTGAATATATTGAGTGTTAAAATGGTGTATGATTGATGCAACGATTTATAGAAATTTTATTCATCACTTCGATTGGTAATATATAAGCCGTATTAGAGACATTAGGTGATTTTCGACCGAGATATAACCTCGTGTTTGTTTGATTGATTGGGTTGATTGTCGCGTTCGTACATATTGACCAGTGTCTACGTCAACATTATGCGAACAGCGCTTAGCGGCCGCAAATTCGTCGTGTGCGACATCGAACCTAAGTCGTTCATTCGTCGAGTTCAAATGTAACGATGGTTTTCCCGTTTGTACGTGAACGCCAGTCAATTGTGTTTGTGCGAAGTTCTGCTGAGATTATTGCAGATCTATTCCTTATATGTACATTTTTTAAAATTTCTATTCCTTAAACAAATTCAAAAATTACAATGTTACGTTTGAAAATACTACACTGTGAAGCCGTAACTAATCTTCGATCAAATTTTGTTATCTCTTTATTGCAATGCTTTGAAAGAAGAATTGATGCAGAGTTCTGTACTTTTTTCATCGAGGCTTATCTTGCTAAAGTAAAATTGGCTGGTTTTTCTGTTACTGTATGGTTTGCTCGTAGTGTTTGTATAACCACTATTAACAATCGTGCGTTGCAGTTTGGACGATCGATTGCGAGGTGTGTGCCCTTATCATCTCAATCTTCAGTAGCAATGACTCATTCCTACCATCGTTGATTTATCATCGTCCTAGTCTGCCATATAATGGCGACCAGGTCAATGTTTCAACGTTGGCGCCAGTCGTGCGTGACAATTCTACTTCTCTGTTTTCTATTAAATGGGCTAGTAATTCGTGCTTTCAATTTGGATGTACATGCACCGATATACAAGTATGGCGAAAAGGACACGTATTTTGGCTACACAGTAGCAGAGCATTTCAAGGGTGATGAACCAGTGTAGGTAGATCGTATTTTGAAACTTCAGAATAAAAGCAAATCACAATTTAACCATATTCTGTAGTTGGAGGAAATTTAGTGTAATTTGTAATTTCACGGATTCAAAAGATTAGAAGAAAGATTTCAAAAAATAAAATAAGTTAAGCAGTAGACAACCGATAGTATGTGGTTTGATTTATATTAATTTGTTCTTTGATTCATCAAAAGTAATTATGCAAGCTTACGAAAGCTCATTATCACATTAACCTAGTTGGATGACGTAAGCTTTCACAGTCTTAAAATATGTATAAGAGAATCCCGCGATCTTGATATTTTTAAAATGACCAACAATTGAGGTTGCTCATATGAGTTTTAGGCATCATTTATGATAGCTAAGAGCAAATACGCGTAATGAACAACTAAATCTTATCGCTGTTTTGTCCGCCTCATGTTTTTTCAGAAAGATTAGTTATTTAGTAACGTTATGATATGAGCTGAGCAATGGCTGTTTCGGAATGTGATTTAATATTTTTAGTGCTTCGTGACTCATTCAAATTGCTATTCGAATTTGGAATGCAATTTTAGTGAACAGGTGTCTTTTGATAATCATACACATTCTGTGAGATGCAGCTATAATAGTTGTGCATTGAAGAGATACTCAGTTTCAAGATGCTCAAAGTATATCACCAGTGTTGAAGAACGTATTTCACGTGGTGATTATGAAATGTTTGTATCAAATTATAAATTGTATAAAAGTTTAGAGATAAATATTTCTCGTTTTTGTAGTATTTCAAGTAATATAAATCCAGAGTGCTCGTTGGTGCTCCTAGAGCTCAGTCTGGTCAGGTCGGGACAAACCAAGCAGGAGCTTTATTTGCTTGTCCAATTAACACAAACTATTACGGAAATGGTTCAGATTGGTAAGTTTATATCTTGTCTTTTCCGTCGAATTTTTAAATCGAAAAAAAATCAAATTTTAAATTGAATTTAAACTTGAAGTGCAGCGCAGCGCAGCCTAGTTATAGCTCTTGATTCAGGTGTCAACTGGTACGTGCTGAATACGAAAATGAATCCTTCTATCTCAAATCGCCGGATTCTACTTTAACAGCTAGAGAGGTCCATTACTTAGGGAAAAATGGTGAACTTCTAGGTGCTTCTCTTGCTTCCCAAGGCACTCAGAAAGGAGGAGCTTTGGTAAATGTTTCAGAATATGCGAAAATGTTTAGTGCTTTACTTCCTGAATTTTTGATATTTTTTTTAATATCCACTTCTTTCTCAGGTTTGTGCTCCTCTTATGCGATTTCATAATACCAGTGCATACACACAAGGTGTTTGTTATGAGTTGAATAATGATCTCTCTTTGGGAGGTACTTACACCACTTGTCTTCAAAAAAACCTACCTAAGCTGGAACGACACAACGAGTATGGTGCATGCATGGAAGGTTTCTCTGCTGCATATTCAGGGGTAACTTTTGTTTTTAGAATATTATTTTAAAATATTATTCATTCATTGGGCTCCCATCTATGATCTAATCCATTTCTAAACTTTTTATTTCCTATTCTTGTAAATTGTCTTCGTCAGTTTCAATAAGTGTTTTATATTTACTGCTTTTGACACGTACTGAAATCCAGCCGTATTGTTGGATTTTCAGGCATGAAACGTGTAAGGTCCTATTCTAGCTAATTGTTTCAGAAACTGTCACTAATATCCGTATGTTTTACAATTTGAAAAAGCTACAAGAAGTATTTAGCAGTGTGAAAATAAGTGCTTAATGTTTTTAGCCACCAGCCTAGTATAACTACTAGAAATCAAGTCGACCAATGATTCCTAGTTTTTTGGACAGCATAAAGAACTTTGAGTAGCGGAATAAATATTCGCGATTCGATGTATATTTTTGTTCACTGCGAAGCATGATGCTCCGAGGAGCCAGGTGCACATGCATATTTTGAAAGCACGAAGAACCTCATATGCATAGTGAATAATTGCCCTTAGTTTATGATTTCATATTCTTTAGAACACCTTAGTAACGGGATTGATTGGCGCAATGAAATGGACTGGTGGTGTGTACGCACGGCGAACTGAAGGTGGTATTTTTGGAACGACGGTAAATTGCTTCGGTTTCTATGAATGTAACAGCTGCATGGATGCCAAAATGTTTTTTTTTTACTTTTGTGTGTAGTTTGCTCGAAAATATTTCATAATTTCACCAAAAAGTGGAACTCATTCTAGATTGAAAAATATACGATGGCTTCGGAAGAGGGAAGTGTTCGGAGTTTACTTGCTGCTCACGACTATCTTGGTTATTCTGTAGATGTTGGGAGATTTGGGTTTTGGTAATTTTTTATATTCAGAAATGATATTAAATTTTGGATTTTTTCCTTTCGTATGCAGTTTTCTAAATATCCGGTTGACGTGTAAAAAAATGTTAAGGAAACAGCCTCAGTTTTATATGATTCTAAAGTTAAATTCTCTCAGGTACGAAAAAGGCGAAAGAATAACAGTAGTGTCTGGAGCCACTCGATTTGGTCAACATGGTGCTGTTATATTCATGCCTTTTACAGAAGTATGAATTGTGGTTTCATTCTGACTTGACTTCCTATATATATATATATATATA
>KN716290.1:40964-65916 GCA_000816705.1 Dictyocaulus viviparus | reverse complement strand
GACAAATCAAGCGCTTCCAACTCAAGATTCTTCGTGAGCTATATAAAAATTTCACTACCAAAGTTACTCCGTTCTATAAAGACTTCATCATTAACGAAAAAAGAGGGGTTCGCAGGGGCTATCTTTTTTCGACAATGTTGCCCCCAGCCACTCTTGAGAACATCATGCGAAAACTGGAATGGGATGAAATGGGAGTGTAAATCGACGGTCGGCAACTCCACCATCTTCGCTTCGCCGATGACATCGTATTCATTACACCAAACATCGAGCAAGCGAAACAAATGTTAGCCGACTTCGACAGTGCTTGTGGAGAAATTTGCCTCAAGTTAAACCTTCAGAAAACGATGTTTATGAAGAACGGATACGTATCTGATGCCCCATTTATGCTCAACGGAAAGAATATCTCCGAATGCTCAGGCTATGTGTACCTGGGTCGTGAGATCAATATGATGAACGACTTAGCACCAGAGCTTAGCAGAAGGAAACGAGCGGCTTGGGGAACATATAAGAGCATCGAAGACGTAGTGAAGAGAACAAAGAACACAAAGCTCCGAGCCCACCTTTTTGATACGACGGTTCTTCCTGCCTCAACGTATGCTTCAGGATCTTGGACATTACGAAAGCAGGATGAACGTTCATTGAGCACAATACAGCGCCCAATCAAAAGGGTAATGCTTGGCGTTTCCCGCATCACTCAGTTGAAAGAGGGAATACGAAGTTCCGATCTACGTCAAGGATCAAAAATCAGAGACGCAGCCGTGCACGCCAAGCCTTCGAAGATTAGGTGGGCCGGACACGTGATGCGCATGGATGATGACCAGTGGACACGAGCTGTGATTGGATTCCACTGGACATCAAACGCACTGCAGGAAGACCACCAGCCCGCTGGTCTGACCTCTTCACCAAGGCCCTAGAAAGGGATTATGATGCTCAACGAATCCCTAGAGCGATGGAAGTTTTACTGGTGCCCGCTCGACTTAGTCGATGATCAACGGAAATCCAGGTAATCCAGGTACTTTTTTATTAGTTATTCGTATTGCTCTTTTTCACATACGGAACGCGCATCGTGGCAATATTATATATTAGATTAGTTAAAAGGTAACTATACCTCTAAGTGTGAATGGTGTCAGTGTAAATATCGGAGACATTGGACGAACGTGTTCACCTCAAACTTCTATCATTGGACCTTTTTTTATACGAACCTTCGCAATAGTAGATGTAAAAAAGATGAACAATTATAATACATCAGGATTAAAAACAAAAAACATTGATATCGCAGCGAGGCGTTAACCATTTATAAGCAGAAACTAAGCAAATTTGCAGCCAGAAGAAAAAAGGAGAAGGCAGGCCTTAGCTTTACAGTACGAGCAGTACCAAATATCGTTAGCGAGAAGAGTATCTGTCTAGAACCGTTCTACCTTGGCTTTTAAGTATTAAGCACGTCTGCGATGGAAACAACACATTTGAACGTCGACGGAAAAAGAACTTTTGACACCTTTAACAAACAATGGCATTTCAATCGACCAGCATTTGACTGCGACAACAACGTTTTCATAGTCACAGGCAAATTTTCACTGAAGAGCTTTTCATCGGATAGTACAATTCGCAATACCCTCCTTCCACCATTTCCATAAAAGAATAAAGGGTGGCTATTGTCTAAGGTGCAGACGGTTCAATAAGAACCAAATGAGAAAGACATGAAACTCATTCTTCTTTAAAGATGTACTTATTTTTACTGTCTCCATTTTGATTAGTAGAGACCAGTTTGAGCTTAGCATTACTGATTTCAGATTTACGGTTCTATTTCAATTCAAACTATTTCTCGACTAAAATAAGATACATTGTAATAAGTAAACCTGAATCAGTGAATAAATGACCTGCTCTCAACCCCGCTATTCCTCCAGTATTTTTGATTGGTATCAGAAAAATCTGGGGAGATAATTAGCACTGACTTGGTGCGACCATCACCAGTTATGAAGTGGAATCCATCCAGTCACTTTCACATTAACACGTTGAAAAAAATGTGTATGCATGATAAGGTCGTTGTCATCAATGGCCACATTTTGTCCTCTTTTAGGTCAATCATAAAAAACTTACGACCTCTTTGGCTTTTACATTTTTTGTGTTTTTCAGTTGTGTTAGGATCCTGTTTAAACTCAGGTTTGATAGCATTTCAACGACTATATTATCCAAAGTTGTGCTGCGATGGCCGCAAAACTCGGAACCTCAGGCGGGCTTAACTGGATATAACGCCGATATCAGCTCGCCAGATCGTACCCCTTAGCGGGCGAGTGCTGATAATGGCCACTTACTATAAGTGAAGCATTGAGTGGTCGCAGAGCAAGGGCTTCGGTAGTGTAATGGATCAGCACGGCAGACCGGATATCCGTAAGTGCGGGTTCGAGTCCCGCCAGAGGCTCCGAGTTCTGCGGCCATATCAGCACAACCATGGACAATACATCATTGCAAAATAAAATAAAATTACGAATATTTCAACGATTGTTTCACCGCAACACATATTTGGTCTAGTCCACAATATTAGTACTTGTGCAGATAGATATTCAGCTGGTGTGTTCAATTGTTTCTTCAACCTTTGGAAAAACCTTTGCACCTTTCACGGGTTCTGGGATGTTGCAGACAGTTAACGATTAAAATAACATTATTACGTCACGAATTATTACACTAAACCGCCACCGTCTGGATGTAAACGGGGAATAATTCGTTTGCTTCGTTTATCCGATATTTAATTCCTTAATGGTTTTAAATTTTTAGATACGTCAGAGCATGTCCTCGAAACGTCCTTTCTTCTCTTCGACATGTTTTGAGGTCTTATTTACTTTTCTTTATCAAGTAATGTTTTCATCAAGTTGAAACTTAACTGCAGCTGCAGCAGTATAAGATTCCCTTATCAAATTGAATCTAGTCTAGCCATCAAGAATGGTTTCCTGTATGGATTTCAAGCAGACCAAGCGCCATCAAAAAGTATCACGTTAATATGGGTAAGACGAAATATTAATGTTACTTGTTGAAACATTGATATGTCAAAGATTATAAAAAATTAGTTATAAGAAAAGCAAGAATTGTGTACTAGATTTTTCCACCTGTTCACGAAAATTTGCTTTTTTCGGACTATTGCGCAACGCTCTAACGTACAGTGTATCCAAATTAGAGCAATGTATGTTATGTTTACTCACAGCTAGTTTTCACGTAAAAACAAAATTGACCAATTCCCCAGATAATAGATGGTTTTAAGAAACACTCCCATCGTTTACGTTGAAATGGTTTAGCCGTCGGAGACCTCACAAAGTTTACAGCTCGAATAAAACCGTAGATTTTAACTTTGCAAGATCTCTTTAAGCATAATCACTAACAGCAAAATTCTATGAGAATACTTATATTCCAACAGTTTTCAGCGAACCTGCAAAGCATTTAGTCCACACGTTTCTCGAATCACACGTCCTTGTTCCAATGTGACAGCCATGCTTGTGCGATCCTTCCCGCTTTTGCAGCATATGACAGCCTGTCCACCTAACATCTCACACGTAGTCATAACCCATTCAAAAATGGCAAGATTTTTCCGCGATGGTTCGCTTGCCACCTGAATTATGATCGTAATGATTTTGCATCGTCTAGTAACTAAAATCTTACATAAATAGGTCAATTCATCGACGTTAAATTAAAACATTGAGGAATTCCTGACCACATTCACAAGTTCCATAACAGCGTCTCTTGCGTTTTGACTAATCGAGAACCGATTTGAATAAGTCAGTATTTTTTCTGCACCTTCTTGATTTATAGCTGTTTCTAAAACTACGCCACCAAACGATTGTCCTAGTGTTGCCTCGTGATTAACCTAAATTGGATGAAAGCACAAAATCTGCGCTGTTTGCCATCATGAAGCAAATTGATGGACTTACTACAAAAAATGGTTAAGTACTCTTTCACTTATAAAGATTTAATGCAAACTTCTAGCAGCTTTTTTCACAACGATTACGGCAATCACATTAAAGTAATTTTTCACATTAGTGCTTGACAACCCTCTTGTATTTGAAACCGATCTCTTCATGAAACTGATATTGTTTCACGCTTAAACAACATTTTAGGCAGCATCTTGCTAGTTTTTGTGAGCACGTTCTTGTTTTGTTTTCAAGACTATAAAAACGTATTCTTGCTTCCTTAATGTTATATTAGTCACCAAAAAAATTGAAACTATAAGTGTAAAAGCAATATGAGAACTTTTACTTATAATGTCAAGCATTACGTTTCCATAGACCTGAGTTGTAATCATAAGAGATTTTAATCACAATGTTTATACCAACTCAACGTATGTAAACAACAGGATCTTTAAGGAAACTAAGAAACGAGAATGTACTTCTTCATGGAAACTTCAAAATAGCAGTAATTAAATTAACCATACGTAGATCTACATCTTTATAATAGAGACGAAATAAAATCCATCATCAAGTTCATTTTCATAAATTCTATGTAGTTAGTTTGATAACTTTTACGGCTCAGGCCTAATTTTTTTTGGCTTGATAAAAAAATCACATGACTGCTGATCAAGCCAGATTCAACAAGGGATGGTGTTCACTTACGGAACACTTGTTACGGTTAAAATTAAGGACAAACGTATTTAAAACCAGTATTACGGTCACTGATGCGGCAGCAAATTTACGGGTATTTCAAAAAATCAGTTCTCCAAATATAGCCTCTAAATAGGATAAGATAAGATTTCGCGCTGACCAATCCCATGTGACGGAATGCGCCTAGGCATTCGTGTTTAACATAGTACCAGAGAGATGGCGGGCTTGGTATGCCTGGGAGGGCGGCCGTTAACTGATTCGGGCCTGTGTGTCGCCGTGGCACCTCCACCACTACGCCACTGCGCCCCTATAGTTCCTCAATTCACTAAGAAATACTTCTAATATACAAGATTTTGGTGGATTATGAATGAATAAAACCTGTTAGTGAAAATAATTTAATACTTCGGGTGAGAAAATAGTGAAATCTCAATTCAACAGTACTGATAGCAACAAGAATTTCATGAAAAAGGCAGGCAGCTACATAATAAGAGAATCAGTAATAGGTAATAATGCATTATGCTGTATTAATGACGTGACGTATTACTAATAGGTATTATGAAAATTTATGGAATTTCTCATAGTCCTCAAAAAACAGCTTCAGGCACAAAGCATGATCCCATGTTCTTCTTCACAATTGAAAGCTAATCTAGAAACATTATCTTAGCAAGCCGCTTTCTTAAACTTCAACACTTTTCACCGCACATTGCGGATTGAGAATAAATAGCAGTAGTTATGTAAGTTATATAGTTAGTTATAAAAGAAGGAATTTCATTGAAATTACCCCAATATTGAAATATGCCACACGAACTACGATCGAAGTTCGACGGCGAAGTTCGAGAGGTAGAGCATCATATATTTTATGAGGGAGTGGTATGGATACCTTAAATGTTTCTTGCTATTCATAAAACAACTGTTTGAACAAAATACCTACCAAATAGCTTAAAGAAACTATCCCACTTACGTTTATTGCTGATCGTTGACCAGACACAACAGGAACGCAACTACTACAAACTGCCGAAGGTGATCGTACTAATGTGAAAACAACACGTGATTCTAACTGTCGCCAGGCTTCCCAAGCATCTTCAATCATTCCTTTTTCATCACCATACACGGAAAGAAATGAGGTAACTACCAGAAGAAGGTCGGTTGCAAATCCTGTACAATTTTCTCGAAAATGTTTATGACAAGTTGAAAAGAAGTTCATAAACACAAAAAATATCAGAATTGTAACTCATCACCGAAGTATGGATCAAAATGGTCAGTTGTATTCAGATTTCTAGTATCTAATCCATGGAATCTTTTTGAATTCACAGGAATTTTTCGTGCAACCACATTTTAGAAATACAGACCAGAACCTCATGAAGGAATTATATAATTTCACGAAAGAATTATGTTTTATATGCCAGCTTTTTCGAAATAGTTACGACAAATGCATTTGCATGATTATATTAAGAATTTTTGGACAGATTTTATGAAAAACAAAACAGCAATATACCGTAATTCCTACTTATAGCAATATACCGACTTCTGAAACGTAATTCCTACCTTCAACAACAGACCAGCCGCGATATACATTATTGAGGATAGCAGTGGCAGCGATGGTAATCGTTTGGGAAAGTACAAAATCTGAGCGAATTTGCACATGATAATAGAGATGTGACATAGAGCTTTTGTACGTCTCCATCACTGAATAGCAGTATCTATGAAAGAGCGCATAACCACCGTAAGCCCCCATAATCCGTATTTAGAATTGATATTAACTCAAAAACAAATTCAATAAGCCATAGGGCAGCTAATTATTTTGTTACGAAATCAAACGCTCTAAATGTTCAAGAAACACCCATTTTAAACACGATGGCACAAATCAAATTATCGAGACATCAACCTAGACCGAAAAGTTGAGCTTCCAATATAGAATCAGCAAGAGCTAATAGCATATCAAGACACAGGCACATAGCATCCCGAACAGACTTCTCGTAAATCTGAACTTTGCTCTGAAATAGAAAAACAATTTAGCTTTTTAAGTAACACGAAATTACGGCAGCCTCCATATTACCTTCTCCTCATCAATGTTATCAATAATAGCCACCTTCGTGCTCAAACTTATCAACATTGCATCAATTATATCCTTTTGATTTTGAAGACTGTCTTTTATAATGCTATCAACCTAAAATTGGTAAGTAATACAAAATTTTCTTATTTATTTTCACTGAAATTAGCAATTAGAGCATGTGAAGCATACCTTTCGTCCTATGAAATGTCTTTGTTTTTCTTCTTCCATCAACATATCAACATGCTTATCTAATTCCGGGATCTTTTCAATAATCTCATTCATTTGATTATAAACCTCAAACATCGTTGTTAACAACGACATATATGATTTATAAGAGGTAAACTCATCTACTGTTCTAATACCACATGACAAATCAGAGCATAGTGATGCACGTTTATTAGAGTTCCCATCACTCCATTCAACATCCACCCTAAAGTTTCTGAATAAACATGACTGATATGCTGAAAAACAAATTGAGTCGAAGAACACTTAACATAAAAAGATCGCAAGCAATTTGACACCAAAATAAACAGAGTAATGCATACATTAAACAAATCATTGGTTTGAATTTTTGAACTTCTAAATGGTAGTATTACACCGACTAACAAAAAAGTGACAATGGCTAAAAACTACTATTGAGACAAGATCAAACCAATTCTAGTGAATGAACACTTTAAAATAAGACAAGATAAACTTTGGCGCTGATCAATACCCCGTGGCGGTTTCGTTTCCAACTTTTCCAACCTGATATCGTGGAGGTGATTCAATGCAAGCTTGGTCTGTAGTGACTTGAGTCGACCACCTTTCATTGAGTCAGTCCTAGTTATCTCACACTGATTTATCTGGTACCAATTTACCGACCCCCGAGAGGTGGCGAGCCTAGTGGACATGGGAGCGGCCGCAAACTGAATCGGGTCTGCATATAACAGTAGAGCTCCCACGGCTGCGCCACTTTAAAAATTGAACATAGGATTTCACCAAGCTTTTATGAAGCACATCTGGCAAGCTGATTTTCTGCTGCGCGTTATATCTTACTCACATTCGAAAACTGTTTTTGCGCAACGTTATTACAATGTAATCGGATTTTCACATTATTGTCAATATTTTGTGTTATGACAATTCAATGTTTGTTGTGGGTTATAAACATAGACAGCACCAAAATTACTCAGTGTGGTGTTGAGTTTTAGAACACTGGTAAAATCACTAATAGAAGCAATTGCTATGCTTTTAAGTTTTGCAAAATTCTTTGAAATTGGCTCTGTAACTAAATCATCCCCTACATAAACCATGTAAGCAACTACTAACTTCACTTACATCTCATTCATACTTTATCAGACAGCAATCAGCATACCACTCTCCTAATAAAGGTACTTGACAATTTTGGCAAGATGATAAGATAAACTTTGGCGTTAGATTGCTGTTGCGAGATGCGCCCATGCATTCCTCCTCGATCCGATATCGCGGAGGTGGTTGAATGAGAGCCTGGTCTACACAGTGACATGAGATGACCACTCTGCATCAAGTCAGTGTTAGTTATCTTACCCAGATTTTTCTGGTACCAATTTACCCACCCCGGAAGGATGAAGGGCTTGGTAGGGGTCTGTGGGACGGCATAGAACTGATTTGGGTCTGCGTATTACTGTAGCGCCTCCGTCACTCCGCCTACCTCCACTACCCCCTTGACAGAATGACATTGTTATCATATAAACATTAACATAAACAATGCTGTGATAAAACGGTAGTATTTTAGTCGTGAAATTACTTCAACATCCGCATTACCTAATGAATATAGAGAATTTCCTACTTGTTCCGTATGATCTGCATATGAAAAATTCGAAAAGATACCAGATGGATTAAAAATTTACCTCCACTGAATATCTCCACGCCAAAAAATTTCATAAGCTTAGCATTCCGCATGAAATTTCAAATAAACTAAACCAGCAGATATCATGTTTTTATTGCACATCTTCAGTTAGCTCCATAACCACTGTTTTGTCATACTGCCATTTTAAAATCTTCTTTAATCGAAAAAACCTAATAGGTCAGTATTTCATAGAATCTCAAAAACCAAAAGCAGCTAAGAGGTGCGTAACATCCTCTAGTGAACAAGGTTTTGATAATTCTTCCAAACATTGTAAACAGAAGCTCTTAAGATATGACTTTTGATATTAATCTGATCGCTGAAGATAATGGAAAGGCGAACAGACAATTATGCTATTTAGGACGCCAAACATCAATAATTTTACCAAGTGAACTAAATTCTTTTTCATAGTTTATATTTTTATTTTACAATTATCATGAATCCATCACGATTTAAAATGATATTATAAAATCTCTAATTGAGCTGAGCTGGTTGCAAAACTCGGGACCTCAAGCAGGACTCGAACCCGCACTTACAGATATCCAGTCTGGCGTGCTGATCTATCGCACTACCGAGGTTCTCGATCTGCGACCACTCGATGCTTTACTAATAGTAAGTGGGAATCGTATCAGCATGAACCCTCAAGATGTAGAAAAATCAGTTTGTGTTGCTAAAATCTAAGAATATGCCCGAAAAAGAGTGTGTATTATCTGCTATCCACATACGTAACCTTAAAAAGGTCCTAAATAATATTTCTATCAGATAAAAATAAACAATAGATGTAATGGAATGAAGTCAAGTTACCGAAAAAAGCCACAATGATTGACGATTCAGTAAATAATTTCGCTAGGTAGTATGAATTTCTAAATTACAAAGCATTTATTTTTTTTATGAGCAAATGGAAGTAAACCTGATGTTCTTACATAGATTGATGAAAGCAAAACATGCGACTGTGACTCAATATTATTATACCTATGACTTAGTTGGCCAACGTGTTTTTTCAAATCCACAATAAATTGTCTTTTAGACCAAAAAGGAAAATCCTGATACGCGCGATCAACGTCTACCAAGGTAGAGAGACGAGATAGACCTCCAGACTGGAAATAAACAACGTTTGATGAAATCCTATAGTAAAATAACTTCTCACCTGAAAACGAAAGGGTAATGCTGAAGCTGTTCCGCAGCTCAAAATTTCTCGAGTTATTTCCATATCAATGGTATATTGATGAACGTGAAGGTTAGTTGGTACAGGTGCAAAGGCAACTCGATGCTTTTCAGTTGACTTACGAAAAGGTGGACCCTAAATACACTTTTATGAAGGACTACATACTACCCCATTGTACTACTCACTGAATAGTTCTCCAAAAACTCGCGGCACTGCTCCAAAGTCTCGGAATTTTCTCTGACTTCTCTAAGCATATCATGTAAAGTAGGTATTACAAATGCTGGCCATCGATGCTGGCATGACTCCAATAGACCGCAGAATCTAAATTATTGATGATAATCTTAAAACCGTATAGATAGGAGAAAAAAATATATAACTCAAAAAAGTGCATTTTATTTTTAAATGAGAAAAAATTTTACGTAATCATGTCAATTCATGTAGTAAACAATAATACATATACGGACTCTGTTGTCCACTTTTTGTAAAGTTTGACAAGTTCTAAAGGCAACACAATAGATAGTTTTGATTCAGACATTATTTCTTCAAATGTCACGCGTCTCGAAGGAAGGTTATTCTGCTGAAAGAAAATATGTCAACTTATCTAAAATGATATTTCATAGACAATTTAAATCAAATCGCAAAAATAATATAATCATTGGAACCTGATATATAGCGAAATTATGTGAAACTCTGTGAGGATTTGCAAGGAAAAATTCGTTAAATGGTGGAGAAGAGTTCTCTTCAACAGACTTTGATATAGAAGTCATGGTGTAAAATTTATACGCTATCTCATCAAGCTGTGCACGAGCCATCTGGTGAGAACATGTTGCAATCTGAAAATACAGACACAAAGTTCCAGACTAATACGACTTATTTACGTAGCATTATCTCCAAATTTGACACAAATTTTTACATAATGCACATTCAGAAAGGTAGAGCATCATTATCTAAACGAGATTCATCACTAAGAAGGGCTCGTAACACAAAAAGGGAATCACCTTGACCATCCACTGTTCTCGTGACTTTTCAGATACAAAGTTAAGAGCAAGATTATCATTACAGTCACAAAATACCAGAATGCAGACAAATGGCGAGTCCTACAAATTATTAAACAATAGTTTTAATAATAAACAAAAAAAGATAATACATAAGTATTACATGTACCTTGGTTTCTGACTTGTGGAATTTTACATTTTCGATAACAAAGAGGAGAGGCACTTTAGCATCATTAACAGAAACGCAGGCAAGAAGATTTCCGTGAAGTGTTAACTGCAAAGTTCGATTTCATTAAGAATAACTCCTAAAGATCCCATATTCATAATTGTTATTCTTTTACATCTAATATTTGCTTTCAATCTATGGTAGTTACACATCTTAGAGATGTAGCAGGGCATCTTAATTTTGAAAGACAGAATACAATGAATGTAGTTGGCACACAAATTAGAAGTAATAAACTCCACTAGTAAAAATAACAGTAGAGGGGTAAATGTAAAATCGATCTATTTGTCACCACTAGGATAACCTTCAAAAAGCCAACAGAACTGCAGTGCTAAACCTTTAGCTCTTCACAAGAATTCTAATTCTGCAGCACTTTTTTGAAACATATATTAGTATGTTAGCCTCATAAAAACCACATGTCATCATAAGAAAATGAGGCATCCATTTGAAATAAACATGTTGTTGTTGGTAGTTCGATATTGCGCTCAATATAAAATTTTGACGTCAACAAGAAATTCTGAACAATCTTTGGATGAACATAAGTTGAGAAGCTACACAAAACATAACGGCGAATAGAAGCAAGCAAAAATTCATTAACTATTTCTGTGAATAAGACGTTCGTTGAAAAGCGACAAGGGTTATGTTAATCGGACGAAAAAAGTCCCATAGACACATTAATTCCTATTAAGATCCAATTTTCGTTAACTCCTAACTATAACATGTATCATCCATATTTGAAGTGATGTGTTGAACAAAGAGATCAAGTGATTTTTGCTGCAACACAGAAAACGAGAACGTTTATGTATTTCTCAAAGCAGGGTTATTTGTTCGCACTAATATTTTACACCACTCTTTTTTGTATCAAAATCGTGTTGTTGCCAAGAAATTGTAGCACGTTGGAGAATGCCCTGGTAGCTTAAGCCAGAAGCGTATAAAAGGGTAAACGCTTGCAGCCTAAGCAAAGCGGAACCTAGATAGATCAACGCCAGTTACGCTCAGTTTTGCTTTACGATACAAAATGGTTAATTTGCGAAGGTGATACGAGCTGTAAAAGACGACCTCACTGTGACAGCTAATCATCTTGAAGGGAAAATCGCTACTTCACGAACTAGAAGGGCACCCCTTAGTAGTGCCACAGATTTGGAGCAAACACTTCATCATTTAAACAAAAAGAATCATCACAAAGTGATACTTAGATGGACACCTCACACCTAGAAGAACCAGGATCACGCTGCACGTGTGACCAACTATGAAGGCTTCTGCTGCTTCCACACAACCAGGATCCCTTGAAGTCGACCATCCCGAAAAATGGACCTTGATTTTGCTATAAAAACAACATACAACGCATACCTGCTGTCACTCAATTGAGACTCTACAACCAGAAATCCGTAGTTCCATGGTCACAAAATGATGTTGTCAGTTTCATTGGATTGATAAGGCATGATATTCTGAGAACTGCTCGGCAGAAACGAGACAATCAATAAGAAAACATAGGAAATAACTTCGGAAACTGGTCGCGGCTGTGTGCGAGAAGCATCCAAAACGACAGAATATCGTCTCTCTCCAGTATAACACTCGCTAAGTCAACTTGCTATATTTTGAAGAAATTGAATATGGTCACTACACTACCGTATAGCCTTGATATTGTCTGGTCAGTTCATTCTATTTTACTCCCTGAAGCAGCTACTGCGGCGGAATAAAATGTAAGACCAGAGCGAGCTATATTGTGACTTCACCGATCTCTTTGTTCATCAGTCACATTCTCTTTAAAGGCATCAAACCTTGGGCAAGCATGTGTCTGCATATCGTTGATCATGACGGTTATTATATTGTTGAATAGATTTCTTCAAAGTAATAACATATATATTAGTGAAAGAATACCATATATACATATGCAGTATACACATACATGTATAACATATTACACCAAACATCGAACAAGAGAAGCAAAAATCTAGATCGTGAAATCAGCATGATGGACGACTTAGCACCAAAGTTAGGCAGAAGGAAAGGAGTGGCTCGAGGAACATTTAGGAGGTAGTAAATGTAGTGAAGAAAACAGACTTTCAAAAATTGGATGAGATCGACACGTGATTCCGTGTGAATGATGACCGATTAACACGAGCTATGTGATTGGATCGCATTGGACATCAAGAGCTTTTCAGGAAGGCCATCACCCCAATGGTGAGAGCTCTTCACAAAAGCCCTAGAGAGGGATTAGGGATTTGCTCAACGAATCTGTAGAACGAAAAAGACGCATTGAATTATCCATGCGCGAGATTGAGAGAAATGAAAGTTCAATAGGTGGACGTACGACTCTGTCGATGGCTGATTGAAATCCAGGTGATCTAGGTTGTATTAATAAATGTGCCGAAGCGCGACTGAAATTATGAGGCGAGCCAACACATAGCGATTACTGCGCCATAAAATGTGTTTGACTGAAAGCTTGTCTTGCATAGAACTCTATAACTGTAATTAGATACCTTGGCATCATATGTTTCTCCACGGAAACTAACAGAGATACAAAGCTGATTCAAACTCGGCAAGCCAGATAACCACTTAAAGATGTCATGTGCATTGTCTTCTTCCATGCAATTTCCAAAAAATTTATACTCCTGCAACAAACAAATTAACATTTTGAAGTGTTTGAGCCATTCAAAATGCGATCTCACAGACTAGTTAAACAACCTACCAACAGGTTTGACCGTTGTAATTTAGTTATACGAAATTGACATCATTCATTATTGAAATCGTGAGCTCCAATCGTGTCATCACGAATCCTTTAAGTGAAATTGATTAAGCAAGCCTATTCGTCTTTCGTAACTATTATAGGATTATAACTTTTACTCGATTCAATGTGGTTCACTTCGTTTTATTGAGCAGTTTTGATCTCTTCGAAATATTTACTCTATCAATAATTAACAGTCCTCTTTATACAAGTTACCCAAGAAGTTACATCTTAATTTAACATTGCGTTAAAACCATCGATATTCATCGGTCATAATTTGATGCTGTTGTTTTTTTCAGCCCTATGTTCACAGACCATTCTTTGATTTCATTCCAGCAATACGTGGAGTCTTGGTCAGGAAAGCAAATTGCTCGCTGGATTGAAGGTGAGAAGCAGTAGAACAATGGGATACGTCATTAAGTTGCAGTTTTTAACCCTAGAATTTGCAACCTTTGAGGACCTATCTGCACAAAATGTATCTACCTAATGATATAATGTAAACTAGAGATTTTAGGTGTAGGCGATGCTATGAATCCGTACGTTGCAGTTATTAGAGATAACATAAAGAGCGGAAAACAATTATATGTGGTTGATGATGAAATGTTAGCTAATATTGGAATTACAGCTCTTGGTCCTAGGAAAACCATTCTCCAAGCCATACAATTGCTACTTTATTTTGTGAGTAATTGAGATGATTCAATATAGTCAAATGTATCTCAAATTTGCAATTGTTTTCAGTGTACTGAGGCTCCTTCTGAGAATCTTCAAAGCCTAGCAATGAGAGTTGTGGTAGCATGTAAAGCAGCAATATACGAATTGGGTAAGACGCTGCGTTGTCGAGACGAAAAGGTTTGCTTTTCAATATTTGAAAAGATGGTTGCCTTTCAGACTTGATCAAATTTTGCCTGTTAGTCTACTTTACTTCAGAATTTAGCGTTGCAGCCATTGACCAGAGTGTACGTTGTATCTGTTATAAATAGTATATTCAACTCAGTGTCAGTGCTCGTTGAAAGTGTGAAAAAGCTGGTGCTTTGGTTAGACAGGTAGTAATTCAAACGTATTGTTTGTAACTGATAGCCGAACACTTCCCAATCAAACTTTTTCAATGATAACTTAAAGACTTTTTTCATGTAAAGGAGTCCATTCGATGACATCAAACAATACGTTGAAATCCGAAATCGGATTGCGTTCACCATTTGGGATGTAGTGAGTAGAGTGAATGTTCAACCGAAGACTTTATTTACTTTTGCTTCGGAAGTTATTCAGGTTAGTATGATTTCTCTATAGGTTATAAATTTCGGTTTAACGGAACGTAAAGGAGTGTTTCAGAATGTTTGCTTGTTACTTGATTTAGCTTCATACTCTAGAGAATTAGTGATCTCCAAGGGCAGTGCGAAGATATTGTCAGAAATAATGACGATCCAGTGATGTTGTGTGCAGCCTATGTAGAGCGTGCCCTTCTTCGAAGGCATGATGTAAATAAAAACTGGGTAATTTAGCATATCTCTCCTTAATTCTGAGGCTTCTAATAACTTTTTTTTAAGGGTATTAATTTGCAGTCGTCTTTTCGTGGGGTTCATGTTATCAGCGAAATCAAGGCGGGATCGCCGGCCGATCTATGTGGTAGATTAGATGCTGGGGACGAAATTATTTTAATTAATGGTAAAACGGTATGTGTAAAAATTTTATTATTTATTATCATTATTTCACACTATTCCAGGTGCTTGGATGGGATCTTACAAGAGTTGCTCAACGTCTAGGATCTTCCATAGACACGGAACTTCACATCGTTGTTAACAAAAGACCCTGCCATTCTTTTCCATTTCCTTTCAAAAAATCTCTCAAGCCTAGTCGGCCGCTGGCAAAGGTGATTCCCGGAAGTCAAGCCGCAGATACGGCTGAAAGAGGAAAGAAAGTGTTCAAGGTTAGGACTTTCACAGTTAATGACATTTTGCAAAATCATCACGTGACATTATTACTCCTTTTTTGGCTTTGAATTCTTTGTTAAATAAGAGTCGCTTTTCAGTCGATAGAACTTGTATTGTTATTCAGGTCTTCCAGACTATACTTAAATATTAATTACTCTTTATATTTCTAAGAATTGTAGGAAATAACGTATCCATTGAATCGTCGTCGCTCATCGACATTTATTACTGAGTTACTTAACGTGGTGAAAACAAAAGGGTACTTTTTTTTGCATTCCATACAAGCTTCGTAGTGATTCACTACTAAACTACATTTTCAGAGCAAATCTCCGAGCTACGAGGCGTAGCTCTCTATGTGATGAAAGTCCTAGAAGTGAGATTTTCTTTGAAGAAAGTGACCGCTCTTATCTCAACTGGAACGTCTTCGATTTGATCAGGTCGAATGCACAATACGTTAATTGAAATTTATGCCAGTTTATGCTAAAAATCTTTTATGAGAGGCTAAAGTATTTCCCTTTATCTAGACATTAAATTAGAGTATTTATCTTACTTCAAATTTTCTTACTAAATTAAGAAAATGAGCAATCTTATCTCAACTGAAATGTCTAAATTGATAGTTCAGTTGATTTTTGTTTAATCTGTTATTCACAGAAACATTCAGTGTTCCTGGTTCTGATATTCATGAAGTTCCAATAACGATTCCGCAAGTTGTTCGTCGGGCGCGTACGATGCGACACCAACCGGATGGTTATGTAAGGTCTTTTATCGACAACAAGCTTGTCCATGATATCGAAGACAATGTCATTTCGAAACGAATGCCATACAACATTCGATGTGAGTAAGTAGGCATTTTGTAGAGCTATATTTCTAATGGTCTTTCCCTGTATCTCAAATCAGCTTTGGGGTTTTTTCTTTTAGCGTCACGTTAGGCTTCTAAACCCAAATTAAGATTAATTCATATAATGTGGTGCACTATAAGAATGCTTTCGAGCTATATTCTAGAAATTTTGATATTTTGGATTAACGCTTTAGTTTTCATCCTGGCATATTGTTCTCCTTGTTGATTATAATGAAAATGAACTGCTCTACCTTCTCATAGTAAAAGGCTACTACTGTTGTTTTCATTGCTCAAATTGAATTACTGATGACGTCATTAAAGATTCTTTGGGCAAAATTTCTTATTGTTCAATTCTTTTCATTTAGAAGAACGAATGAAATTTTGTGTTAAGGTCCCACAGAATTCGCTGAAGTATCCGTAGTTGAACCAAATGAGTTGTGTCAATTAAATATCGCAGCACCTAGCTGTTCTGACTCTGAGTGGAGTGCTCCTTATAAAGAAGGAACAACGCAACGATATCGTGCAAATGAAAGTGATTCAAGTTTGTCAGGAATATTACTTGATTCACCAAGGTATTTCTGAGCTACTTACAATGTATTGTACTTTGGAGACTCGTATACTGAAATGTTCAATGTGTACAATGAGATTATTCAGATGTATCAATGCAACTGGGTGTGATGACTTTTGGGTGTTGCCTAGACCAGCATCAGTCACTCCTACATCTTCTGTTTCTAGCCCAACTCAGCATCTTATATCAAATGAATGGAATAACGAGTACTTAACGCTGTCTCCAAACAGTTTGGATATGAAAACAGTAGAAAAAACATTTGAAGGATGGGTCAGAAGAAGGTACGTTATTATTAGGCTCATTGCTTACTTTTAATATTATTTATAGTTTATATTTTGAAATTGATTCGAATTGAACTATTTGCCTATATGTACCGTGATTTCCAGGAAAACTGCAAAAGAATTATTTGTTAACGAAGTCACTAAAAAGTGGCCGCGTTGTTGGATGCGTTTACGAGGATCTCATCTCAGTATATATCCAAATCAATTCGTACGTTCTCTCTTGTTCTTTTTTCTACGATGTTCCAACAGCGATTTTTTTTTATTTTAAGACGAGTCGTGCGGATATGATAATTAACATAGCTGGATGTGTTGTATCTAGTGAAACTGAACTGAAAACTTCGAAAAAATTGTGAGCAAAATTCTCTGAGATTTTCGAATATGTATCAGTTTCGCTCTATTAATATTTATTTTAGTGTTTTTCGCTTGTCAAAGCCACCAACAGAGTTGCATTTTTCCTGCTATACTCAAAATGATATGAGAACGTGAGAATTGGGGTTTTTATCAATTCATCAAAATGAAGTCACTTTTTTCCAAAAGTGCTATTTTTTATTCAGGTGGATCCATAAAATAGCATTGGCCAGTGAGTTTTATAGCGGAGACAATCGTGCCATGTCGAAATGTGGGTTTCGGTATGAATACTAATTTTTCTTGTTTGAAAAATGATATAACTCTGTATTCTGTTAGCAGTAACATGATAACTCATCCTTATCTTCAACATTTTCAGCTATCTCGCACTTAGAGGGAGAAGGTGAAAATAGTGCATCTGGTCGTTGTAATACACTCACGGGCTTACCGTATCTTGTGAATCGAAGCAAAGTACGCCTAGCTTTAATATGGTGTTCCATTTGCAAAACATTTTTTCTCTTGCTTTAAGAACAACCATTGTGGTGAGCCCTGCACTGTACCAGTTGTCAGCAGTACTCTTCCTCGATCCACAAGTGAATTAGATGCGAAATGCAATAGAAATAATGCGCGATTCATTACAGAAAAATAAATTGGGTTTCATAGCCGTTATTTTTACATGAATCCCTTTTTATGCTCATACTTAAATAATGTTACTTTTTCGAAAAAGTAATGAGAAATTTCGTAATCACTCTAGTGTATGTTTTATTGTGGTGCATAATCTTATCTGTGAATTTCCCGGAGCTTTTTTGATATACTCTATTTGTTGTACTCGAGTTTCTTGTGCAGTGTAAGTTTCGTGCTAGTCCTTTTTGGATGTTGGTTTAATTTCGAATCAAATGTGAAGTTATCAGTAGTTTGGTTATTATTGGGTCAACATCCAACATTGAGCGGTATTGAATATTCGATACTTTACATGCTGTTGAACATGTATTTATATTTGTCAAATTTGATAAATGCCTGCAGAAATATATGCTGTACGTACTAATCTGGATTCTCGTGATAGATGGCAGCAGTTCTACATATCAGAAGCATACTGTATCAGTAGTAAGTACCAAAGAATATTCAGTTGCTCGTGATAAAAGGTTTCTGATCTATGATGTGAATCATGGAGAAGGATTCAATTTGAGAAGAGATGTTTACATGCGCATTGCCAATGCAGTGAGACTACTAAGAGAGAGTGGTGAGTAGATTTACGAACAGTGGCTTTTGTTCTTTCAAAGGCTACATAGTTTTGTAAATGCTATACGCAATTTGTCGACAATACATTAAAGAAATAGTTTCACTGTTGATGATCAGTAGAAAGAAATGCCCGTATGTTTTATATATAAAAATTTTCCATTTTAAGTCACTCGCAGTGAATCATTTACGTATGTATGCATGTGTAAAGCTTCCTGTTCATTTCGACATATATGAACACATTTTTAATGAGTAGTTTGGATTACTGCTTTTTTTTGAAGAATTTTCTTGTGTTTCACTTAACAGTTGTGTTATTACATTTCTTAATATTCTGTGCTATATCAATAGTCCTAGTTTGTCGCATATGGAACGAGCAGGAGATGGCAGGCCACCGCTTTAGTAGAGTTGATGGATTTTCTCTTCTTTTCCTACAAATCTGGATCACTATTAAATACATTTGAGTGCTTAAGTCGTTGCTTTTGGATTCTTAAAAATTTTGCTCAGATTTGGTTGTTCTATAACATGATATGCTGAACATAATATATAAGTATAGGATTTCCGAGTACCAAAAAACAGTATTCGTTAGGAAGAATATCAATTGTGCTCTAATAATTCTGTTGTTGGTATGGGTAATTGTAGATAAAGCAGAAAAAAATGTTCCATCCTTTTACTAACTTTCTGTTTATATTTACACATATTGTTATGCTATGATATATTTATTAGAGGCAACAAAATAAATGGGGACAGAAATGTGAAATATAATTGGACGTACTAGACACAATGCCCAGAAAATTATAAAAATGCGTAGCTCTTTTGGATATCAAGGTCTTGATTACGCAAGAGGCATGTCATTATATTTTGACCAATGTGTATAATTTGAAATACGAACTGTCGTGTGTAGCAGGCATTGAATCACGAATAATTTTTACTAGTCAGCATTTCATACATGGCTTTTCGTGAAAGTATTGCACTGGAAAGAGAGTCCCGAAAAGAATTAAAGATACTCATAATTCTAATACAACCTTCAAGTTACAAACCTGTAAATATTTCTGTTCAGAAACAGTTCTGACACAGCTTTTAACTTTTTATTTGACTTAATTATGCTTTATTTATATATATATATATATATATATGTACTTAATATATAATTATACTCAATACTTTATCAATTGTGTGTATAGAGTGTTTGCGAGTTTTTTGTAAATAGTAGAAGTATTATGTCATATTCCTTTATTAGGACAACCGTTCGTCCTGGTGCTGCCACCATGGGGAGGGCTCTATCATTGGAAGCAAAAGAACATTAAATTAAAATGGTCCGAATTTTTTGACGTGGGAAGCTTGGACGAGTTCGTCCCTGTTCTAGAATTCGAGGACTATCTACAAGGTAAATTAATGGATTATGAAAGATGAAAGTTATTAGTAGAGCGGGTTACGACGTTATCATAAGTTTCTGGATATTTGCACTATTCTTTCCTGCAACTTTTACTATTGAAGAAAGTGCTAGGTTTTAGATAAATATGATGACATTGTTGACGTCCATCCAAATGATTGTTCTTGTGAATGATTAGGACAGAATTTCTGATAAAATTTTGCTACCTCAAACTTGTATAATTTAATCTTTATAATAAAATGACACCACTGAAGTCAATCAAATATTAAAACAATGCAGACACTACAGTTCAAAAGAATCATTAGAAAAAGAATTAGTTGGACGATAAATGAGGAATGAAGTTACTTAGTTTATTGTACTTTTAAGTTAGACCTCACATTCTTAGGTAAATTGCGTTTATATGCATTCTTTTCTGAAAGTATATAATGCGTATTCATATTTCTTTCTGTTAATGATTTTTTTCAAATATTCTTTTTGTATTTTGTAATCGTGTCAGTAGTAAACAGATATGTTTTGGTATCTGTGTGCAATGCGGCATTTTACTCTGCTTCAATCTTATTTATTTCTTAAGCACTTTTTTGCTTCAACATTACCATATATATATCCAGCATATTCATATTTATGAGTTTTTGTTTGCCTCTTCAATGTCTTCATAGCGTCTTTCCTTGCGTGAAGGACATTATTACTAACTGATGCCATGATGCTTTGATACTAAAAGTGCTAACTGATACCAAAAACTGATGCCAGTATTTTGCTTCTTTAGAGAAACTTTGCAATATAGCTCATTCCTAGTGGACGTTATGAGCATAGACGTTTCAATCAATTGCTTGTTAAACGGGATTCGACATAGCACTTTTGCGTTACGGTAGATCGCTGTGAAAGTCATCTCATTTTTCTTATTTAGAGGTCACTAGTAATGCTTTCTTCGTCCTCTGTTACTGTTTCCGTTCCTTGAATAGAAGAGTTGATTGCTTAATGTATTGTCTTTCTAGTGTACATTTCTCTCAAGTTACTCCATGCACCACTCCCATTCGACCAACACAACACTAAAGAAAGAGTGACGCATCTCAGAAAGAAAACAGATTACGCTAATGCTTATCCTTATCCTATTACATCAAGTATATTAGAATTTGGTTTTAAGGAGGATATGTCGTCACTTTTGCCCACCATGGAAGTCTGATGAGTATATTTATGGCATATTTTATGTTGATGTTCTACATTCCGGGAATCGGTAGTTTTTTGATCCGTAGTTACGGGCTAGCCCTAATTCATGATATTACCTCATTTATCTGTTGAAGTGTTGAAGTGCTTACATTAATCCATGTTTTTTTTTCCTTTTCCTTTTTATTGCGATATTATCATTGTAATAAATGACAAATTGAGAAAAGTCCGATCGAAGATTACAGTTGCTGACCAAAATAATTAAAATCTGTTATGATACCGCCTCAGCTCCTCGAACAAATAAATCAGAGATCTCTTCTAAAATGATACTCGAAAAGGGAAGAATGTTAAGACTAGATCCTGTTGCAACATATTTAACGAGACATGATTATTATCATCACCAGCTGTAGAATGTCTTCGCCACAAGATTTACATGTATATGGACAAGGCAAACTGTTGGAAGCATCGAAAGTACCATCTGTTCTTAATAAATATCATCGGAATTCAAGTGATTACAATTTACCGCTATATGCGCTGATGTAAGACGATAGAACAACTGCCACATCCTGTTACGACAAGGAAACAATGACAGAAAAATCCTACACAGTTTTTTTCACTTCTAGAATTCTCGTCGCAATTCTTGTTAAATCAAAACCCTTCAGATTCTACCATATGAAGTACGAGCTGCAATAGAAACTATGAAGAAAAGCACAGCCCAAGGAACCAGTATTAGCACCGAATACTTTAGATTTGGAGTTCGCAAATTGTAATTTATGCAGCGTATATTACATCATACCTCAGGAAGTACGAAAATCTAAACAAGTTGCAGATCGTATGGCATGGTCAATAGAACAAGGAGAATCAAAAAGATCCTGCTTCATGGAACACATCCAAATTATGTCACATGTTATGGAAGTTTGTCGGGAATACTATAGGCCGCCAGCACTCACCTTTATCAAATACGAAAACCGTTTGAGAGGTTCGAAACAAGTGCAATCCTATCAGCAATAGTCGACCAAGATGTGAATGATATATGCAAATACTAGCTGACTGCTATTTAAACACCAGTGCCAAAATACAACTTTTCCATCAACCCCTTACCATACCAAATGGAAAGGGCTCTATGAAGTGAAAATATTTCGCCAAAACTGATTATTTACCGCTTTGCAGTGGATTATTAAGTCATTCGACAGGGACGAGAAAAGCGTACGTATCGACAGAAATTTCCAATCGACAAAGCGGGAAGAACATCGGACTGCGCTTAGTAAAGGCGAAGACCTAATTTATGGAAATTTTACAGTATGAGGAATAATAAATTAAGTTTGATGGGTACTTGATTACAAAGACCATCTTCGTTGTTTACCATAGACGTTAATTAAACATTGAAAGTAAAATGAAGTTGGAATTAAATTGAAAGAACAAAGCGTCTGTATTTGGGTCTTACAAGAAATAACCGATAGGCTGACAGACCCAAAACTGCACTCATTTGTATAATTGAACAATCCTCCATGCGCTCGACACTTTGACCATGTCAACAAAACAGCGCACACTGCACAGAGCGTGTGAGCGATGACTTATTAAATTTACTCGGCACCCACAATGTACTAAGGAGTTGCGCAATTCGGAAACCAGAAATGTATCCCATTTTCAAGATCCAGAAGAGTGTACATCAATAGCGGAACACATATGGGGCGTTTATGTAGTATGGGGAACAGTTGACAGATGGACGAAAAGAGTTGTGGAGTTATTTCTATAATGATTTGGTTGCATTTTGAATCACACTCCGAAGGATTAGCCGATCTATTTTTGCCAATCGTCAGTCTTCGGATTCTCCAGGTGAATGCAAGTTTAAGGTTATGGAATAGACCTCACATACGTCATAACATTCGAAGAAGACCACCTTCGTACACGACGATCGTGCGATAGAGGAACGAATGGAAATTAAGCTGGGATCCACTCTACCAGTGAAGCGGGCCATTTGAATATCCAAGTAAGTAGCAGTTCCCTCCAAGGCATCCAGTAGGTTGTTTATTTGTTAAAATATCTTATTTTCTATCAGTACCCTATGTTTTCGTAAACATTTTTGAAATCTTCCCTAATTTGTTATTCGTTTATTGAATTTTGGTCTTGAAGTCAGTGGTGAGTTCATTACTGATGCGACCACATTCCTTTGCTAACTTCAGTGTCAAAATAATTCAGACGTTCCTTTGATTTATTGAGCTGTGTAGAATATTGTTCCGTTATGTCACATACACCCAAGGTTTTTTTCTATTATTTTCCTGTGTAATTTTTTGTGATTCATGGATCATTTTATAATTGCTTCTTTATTATCCGATTGCCGTTCTTCTTTTGTATATTAAGACATTTGTATATTCGATTTACGATTGTTTGACTAACTGACTAAAAGGATACTTTATAGGGAACAAGTTGATAGTGTATTATGTACTACTATTAGTGTATTATCATATATATTTGCATACTATTGCTGCTGTATTATTATTACTGTATTGATTTGGATCAGTGGATGAATGGTATATCTTGAACTTAGATAGATAAGTTTTATTGTCAAAATAGTAACTCAGCATTGCAGCAATGCGAATGTTTAGATGTAACGGAAATAGTAGATAAAGAAGTATCAGATAGGAGACAAAGAATGAAAGGAATTATTTAACAGATGGTGCTTCTAAGTCAAGTTTCCTATTATATCCTTCATGCTAACGGGTTTTCGTGCGTAGTACAAGTAAAAGTCAAGCTGTACCACTGTGCTTCAGAGTTGGGTGAGAGAGGTAGGAATTACTCTTCAAATAGAAAATATCTGCAACATATACACTAATATTAACTGCCTCAACAAACAACAGAGAAAAGCCATATTTAAAGGTGAGTATTTGGGATGATGTGGGTTTGACTGGGTGTTAAAACTTTAGATTAGGGTTTTTCTTTTGCAGGGTTAACGATAGTGTTTGATTGAATAGACCACACAATTGACATAGACTTTTTTAGGCTCTGATGAAGGTTTTGCCGAAACGTTAGCCTGTCTCTGTGTTGTATTGTCTTTTCAATAAAACACTGTTTGCCAACCTCGAGTATTGCTAAACAAGGTTACATTCAAGATATTCAGTTTACAAATGCCGAGGTTAAAGGATAACAGATCTTGGAATTTTTTGAAACAAGTACCAGCAAATTAGTGTATAGTTCATCGTTTTAATGTTATGTTGAGGTCTAGTGTAATTCTTCAGTTCAATTTACCAGTTTTCCTCAATACCTTGGAACTCGGTGAAGCTAAATTAATTTTACTCACTAGCACTAACTATGGTCGCGTTAAGGAAATGGAGTTGGAAAGGTCGGAAGAGTGCGCCGCCGACCACTGTAAGAACGGCGAGCAGAGCCATGGAGTTATAAAACAACTTTCTAAAATGATTCAATAATAAAACTTGTTGTAAACAAAAATATTTCAGCTTGTTTGTATTGATTAGAACTTTAATATTCTTCCCAATTTCTAATCCTAAGAATTCGTTTTCTTTACTATACGACGATAACAAATTCCGACGACAAAATGTTAGTATGAAAAAATAAAAGGAAAGAGACACAACGAAACCGCAT
>KN716290.1:0-17054 GCA_000816705.1 Dictyocaulus viviparus | reverse complement strand
TTGTTTTTTATTTTATTATTTTATTTATTTTATCATTTTTCAAAAATTACTTCAAACAACAGCCTATGAAATTGCTTACATCATTGCCCATATGGTCGATGTTAATTCTGTCAATGGTGTTCATAATTGATTCTGTCTATTGATTGATGATGTCATATTGACGATAATCATGTATAAACAAGCAGAATAAGTTTTCTTGGTAGTTGGTATAAAGAGTTATAAAGATGAAATGAATTGATCTGATCAGAGTCAAACCATAATCAATATTCAGGCAATGTTTTAATTTGCTCGACTCAATTCAGATAATCAATAGATATTCTTTAGACAATAGATTATCATCGCTAAAGTATTTTATTAATCATATTATCGCCGTAATACAGTTGTAGAAAATTGCTCACAATGAAATATTTCAGGTGAGAGCAACTATAAAAACCAGTCGTCAAAGTGGAAATATGCTGATTCTTCTGCATCTCGAATGTCGAACGTGCCTTTAGCAACATCTGAATTCGCAGATGACGAGTCATTAGGAGAACGTCATAGCCCAACAGTACAGTCCAAGGCTTCCACTCTACTGCAACATATCCGAGATCAGGTGAAAATTTCTAAATGATTCTATGCTCAGAAAAGAAAAGCAGATAGCCTTTTTTATGTTTTCATTAGATCACCAACTTTCTTTGAGATATAGATTGAGTTTATTCAATTGAGAAGATTTCTTTATGTGGAAACACACAAATATGATTTCAATAGCGATCAACGCTTATCAGTTTAATGGAAGCACAGCTTTCTGAGAGGAAATCATTCAACTCATTAACAACAGCGAAATGTGTTCATCTGTTGTTTTTACGCTGGACTGCAAGAAACATTTACACTCAATCATTGCCCTTTACTAACTGGTTTTGCAAGAATATCACTACACAGTAATCATAGTTTCTATATGACGGCGTACTCGTACAAGGTTGGCACATGAAGTTTATTGCTTTGAGTGATATTCCATAACGCATTACAAATTGTTTACGCAGAAAATGTCTTTCAAATTATGTAAAAGAATGGTGAAATACTATATAAATACCTTTAATAAGCAGTTTTTTTTAAAAATTGTATCACTTAATGTTTTAGAATAATCATAGACACCTAAATGAATCAGTACAGTCGGCAACTTTACCGCCGACAGGTACTCGTTCTGCTACGCCTGTTGCTGGTATCACATCTCAGTTTGGTGTTTCGTTAAATGACAGAAGGGAGGTCAACCGCAAGGATCAGCCACTGAATGGCGAATCAACCTCCATGAAACGGCAACTTGACCAAATGAACGTCGTTTTTCTTCAGGCCAACGATGAAGTGAAGCGAGCCATTCTACCACCAGATGTGAGATTTTTTTTTTCTACAAAGTAGTCGTTTACAAGCAAGAAACACGCAGTCGTTAGCATTTCATTTGGTTGACAGGTACGCAGTCTTGAGCAAGTGAAGATGGCATTCATAAGGGCATTTCCGAATATTCCACGTCATTACATCGAACAACCCGCAGTTAAAATATACATACAAGAAGCATCCAAGGGACAACTGTTCTACGAGCTTGAAGATCCGGAGTAAGATTTTTGTTCATAAAATATTCAACACTAAAGTATAAGAAGCATTCGAGAGTACAAGTCCGTTGAGTTTTTTTCCTTATTCTAATGAAAAAAAAGAGAATGCCGAGAAAAATATTTTAGCGGAGATTTTTAACTTTTTCACAAAACGGGAGTATCGATGCTCTCAATGTTCCAACTAAACACTGTCGTGAACGGTACGAAAATTTTGATTCTTTTGCCAAACACAGAATCCGATTTTGTTAAGCGTGTTGTTTGAACCTTTTTACACTTTGATATAAAATGTAAAATTATAAACCTGTTACACTACGACCGATATCAACCTACCAATCAAATATGTATGTATTTTGTCTTGAGTTTGACAATTCAAAAAGCTGGATCGTAAGCTACAAGAATAATTTCACCTCAACTAATTAGTATAAGTAGTGCATTGCAATCAGCATACAAATATTGAAAAATGGAAGTAAATACAAACACGTTAATGATTCGCTTAACGCTATAGGATGGTGTCCTTTTAAAACATCACTGTTTAGAAGAAATTTTCAAATCACTCATATGAAGGAGATTCCGAAATTGGTTACGAAGTCTTAAAACTGAGTGAGTTTCAGTGACATTAAAAACAAGTCTGTGTTGAAGCTTCGAGATCACTCGAACACTGGCATGCAGTCTCCAATACGTTTCTTTGATCACCCAGACTACCTTTCCGAATGTGACAATGACAGCAGCAGACAGAGGTAAGGTGTACACCACTTTTAATACACACACAACTAATCCACAGCTTCGAAATCTTAATGCAGTTTTTACGAGTTACAAACCACGCAAGTATCATGACTCAAATGAGGAAGGACAGTGGTGTTCTTCCATCGACACACACCAAACGACATAAACCAATGCTATTTCGTGATCATCGTGATTGCTTTGATCTTTATAGGAAAATCGGACTTCCAAAAATATGTTTTTGTCATCAAATTCTTCATCATTCTAAGAACATCTGAACTTTTGGAATGATTTCATAACTGTTTCGTTTTCATAAACTGGAAAAAATAGCTACAAAACTTTTGAATTCTGCTTACTTTACCATGAAATCAATCTGCTGTAAGAAAATAACTGAAAAGTAAAATCTCTATAAGAATGAAAGGAAAAGAGGAAATTATCTCTGCAAGACCAAATCTAATTAATAGATTTGTACAAAGAATGAGGTATAAGGTAACTTACTATAACATTATTTATTGTGTTCTTCAATTGCAAGGCTTAATCACTTACTCACTTACTTACTTATCTACTTAAAGAATGATGAATGTTATTTTAAAGTTCGTATTCTTTTTCGATTTTAGGTTTCAATGAATTTGTCGTTTCTTCTGTAACTAATTGACAATGAGAAACAAAAGAGTATAGAACGATTTTCGTCAAGAACAAAGTATTCCGAAAAATTCAATTCAGGTTCTTTTCTGTTGGTCGTCCTGCGTCGGCTATGGCACATTCGGATTATCGCAAATATTCACAAAAAGCTTACGATGTATACGAATCATATGGAAGCGAAGCGAGCAGCCATGACTCGAGGTCCGTCACTCGTAGTGGATCGGCTACACCTGTCATCGACAAAGAATCCAGGTCTGACCAATAATTATCTTTGCAGCTTGAGCAGTACATTCATTATTACAGTATAAAGGTCAAAATAAACATGAAACGTCAGAAAAATATTGCAGTATAACACAGGGTTTTCTAATATTCTTTCTACTTCACCCATTAGAAATTAGTACCAAAGTACTTGTAAATTATCGCTACTGCAATCATTGATGAATTGTGATAGTACACACTTCGTAAAAATACATACAAATTTTGACTATGACGCTTGAATTTTTTCTTTTCGTTACACCATAGAACATTAAGCCTGAATAATTGATTTTTAACAAAGGACTTATCAACAGTAGCATTGTAATATATAGTAGATGTGGTTACTGTAGCTTTCCATGTTCTCCGGACCACATTCATTTAAACGATAACGACCGTTGGTGTGCTTTTTTCTTGTTAGTTAGAAAAATCTCAGCTATTTTTTTTTGCGTTAGAAATGAATAGGGTGTGTTTGAAAAACGATCGATAATGAAGGCTCAAGATTAGAAATAGATGAGGATTGGAGTTAGCGATTTACTAATCCACGATTCAATATCACAATTGCTTTGGCACCAACTTATTCTCGATAGCACTGATTCTGAGCGTTTAAAAACATCATCTACGCAGATGAGAAGCCAACGCTCGGCAGTTCGATTATTGCAATGTTCTTCTTCTTAATGATTTCAATACGATGTGTTCTATCGCCTTTCATTGTGTGTCACTTGGGTGTGCAAATAATGGGAGTTATTATTTATTATTCATTATTAATAATCTATGCTAACAACAATACATGTTAGGTGAGTGAGATAATTATGACGTGAGGTAATTGAAATTAACGTCAAACAGGATTCGTATGGAGGCGATGGAACGTCAGCTGGCTGGCCTTTCCAGTCTTGTGCATTCTGCACTAGTCAGTAAAGGAATGAACGAAAGCAGTAAGCGAGATATGGCTGAATTGCGGAAAGAGGTAAAAGATTTCAGTTAGGTTCTAATCTATACAATGGCTCACTGGTTTAAATTTTCATTACGGAATTTCCACCATAAAAAATCACGTGCTTATTAGATGCAGTTAGCAAATAAATATCGTAATACTTTTCATATTAGATCAAGGCGACATGAAGTCCATGAGATAAGTACGAAATTTATATCCGAATTTTTGTTTCATAGAAACATTCTCACTTGACTGCTAGATCTTGAATGGTATGGAGTAGGAATAAACAGACATTTTCCATCCTATAATCACTTTTTTAGAACTTAGAACGGCAGCTGATATGAAAAACTTCTATGTTACCAATTAGTCTCACAGCATGACCTTTGGCAAATATTGTAGCTATAGCATTCATTACTTGTTTTTTTTTGAAGATGAGCACTTCTAGTTTACTCAAATGCGACCTGAGTGATAATTACTGGTAGGCGATAAGTTGTAGATACTCGCGTTGCATATGGACTCTGAACGAGCCGCTTCTGAGGAACCACCTTCTTTGCCAGACAGCATATCGTCACAAGCTCAGCAACAGCTCGATCATATTCGTCAAAAACTCCAACAAGCCAGTGCCGACATGAAACAATTGCGACGAATAGCGCAGGTTGATAAGACTTCGTATTTCAAGAATTTTTTTGAAAAAAATTCACTTTTAGTAGAACTGAAACATTGCAGTTACAATCTTCATCACATGTATTATTTTTGGTAATTCGTGAAATATGTTACCATCTGAATGTTTGTGGTTGTTGACATAGAATACTCTAGCTTTTTCTGGAAACAAACTGTTTTATCTGTTGTTTGTGTGTTCAGAACAAATGAGCAACAGTAGTGTTAACTTTAGCATAGGGAGGCGCAGTGGCGAAGTGGTGGAAGTGCTGCAGTGATACACCGGCCCAAGTCAGTTCGCAGCCTCCTACCAGGCCCGCGATCCCTCCGGGGTCGGTAAATTGGTAGTAGATAAATCTGGGTAAGATAAGTAGCACTGACTTGAAGAAGATTGGTCGACGCATGTTACTGTACAGAACAGGCTCGCATTCAACCACTACGATATTATATTGAACACGAATGCGTAGGCGTATCCTGCCACAAGGGATTGATTAACGCCAAAGATTGTCGTATTGCCTAATTTTAACATGAATTCTATCGAACAAATGCTCCTTCTCTTCCCACAGAATTCTGGTAACGAGTCACCGACTCTACAAAAATGATAAACAATTGTTTCGCAAGAATTACACATAAAGATGCAACACGACGTTTATTGTGCAACATAATAATTGTATTATTTGTTGATATTTGTGATCTGTCTAATGCACCTTCATAGTTGACTTTGTTTGTTCTTCTTCTGAGAGTTCTTCCCTTCACGCCTGTTTTCTAATCGCTTTTTTACCAATGTGCTCACTCTAACAATTTTTGTTATCACCTCAAAACATTGCTTAAAGCTATTTTCCTTTAGATAAATTTTGGTAGTTACAGTTTTTTTCATAATATTTTGCATCTTTGAATCGATGCTAATTAGAAAAATTGATTATGAGGAGTGTGAGTTCAGGTAAATGCTCAGCACGCTCGCAACTACATAAATGAAGCAGCAGAACAGATTATCAAATTAATCAATCAAAAAATAGCTCCTTCAGTAGAAACAAAAGAAATTTTAAAGGTAAGTTTCTATTGCAATAAGAACTACTAATATTAGTACAATGTAATTTTTTTCGCATTTACGATTCAGCAAGATGAAAGATTGGTTAGGTTTATGGATTGAACATAAATTATTACCTGGAATCAACTTTGATTTTTAGGCAAATGATACGAACAGTTGTTCTTTGAAAAAGGAGAACACGATCGAAGAACAGAAAAGCCGTGCCAGATTGCTGCAACTGCTTGAGAGTCTCACGTATGTTGACGTCAAATATTAGAATAGAAATAAGCATTGCCTTAACATGCTTCTAGGAGGATGCACCTCACATTCTCCTTGTTTTGAAGTTATCATAAAAAAGCTCTAACGTGAGTGATCTGTACAGCTAATTGAGGCGGAGTCAGTCTGTTATCAAAACATTGATGTTCACACTCCCAAATCACTTTGATGCCAATTCACCTAAGACTGTTAAATTGAAGGCTTGTCTGCTCTTGAGCTAAACTCGAACTCGCATGGACGGTATTCTAACCCGTATATCACTATCATCCCATAGTGTTTGAAATTGTTTCAAAGATAACTACCCAAATAAGGCATTGTACCGCCTTGGTCTACCGAAGCATAAACTATTTGTGAGGGCACTATGTTGAGAGTCAGAATTACTTTCAAATATCATCTTTTTTGTATTAGTGCAGAGAAAAGGTGACTCTAATAATCTAATGGAAATAATTCGGCTATCTCAATCACTTAGCGAAGATAATTTTTTCTTAATCTGGAGCAAACTAACGCTATATAACAATATCTATTGAAATCTACTAGTAACATAGTAGAAGAGCCTTCTTCTCCATTTTTCCAAAATTTCCTTGAATGTTTGTATTGTACTAATACTATTACTTGTTTTTCAACTTTCATGAGAACAAAAAGTTTCAGGAATTTTGAGAACGACGTAGAGAAAGTCAGGAACAGCGTTCTGAATAGCAATAGAAAACTTCGGATGTCTGAAGTCGAATCACTCACCGAAAGTCTCACTCAAATTGGAAAGGAAGCCGCGGCATTAAAATGTAAGGCACAAGCAGTTTTTAATCAATATAATCAATATGCATGAAGTACTATAAATTTCGAGAGGAACAAAAATGTATTTTTGTTTCCCTCTTATTCATTTCTCAATAACAATTCAGCGGACTTCCCATCAATACAAGTTGGCATTGAAACGAGAATAAAAGCAGACATGGAAAAAATAGTAAAAGAAGAAAAGTATATTCGTGACCAAACAAATGCCATTGATCAGAGCCTACGAAGGTATTTTTGGATTGTCGTCTTCATTTATTCGTTTTTTTCTTCTTTCTGTATGCTTATAAGAAGATAGATGTTTGACGTAGATGCAAAGCATTAGCGAACATTATGGTTACAATGAAGAAACTAGCGATGATTCAAGATCCAGCGTTACAACGAAATAAGAAGGTAAGCTTAATCATAGATCTAATACATAATAAAAATTGTAAATATTGACAGTTTTTGAAGTGAAGCTGAAGTGATGAACGTCAATAAAAATTGCCTTTGATTCACTTAAGTAAAATCACAGATGGACGACGATATGAATATATCGTCCTTCTTTACTGTCCATATACAATGCAAATTACTGACATCTTCCTAACGGCTTCATGAACTTCTCGTTTTCACCGAATTGAAAAGCGAGGACAAAAAATGTGAAAGCATTATGCACTAAGAATTTCCATTCCAAAATATTGCGTTATAGCAAATACTTGCCTCACGAACTCTATTGACATACATCTCAGTCTGCAGCTTAACTGCTCTAATTTTCCTTCTATCACATGGTCGTAACGAAACAATATGCTTTTTCAGTGCAGTTCACTAAAAGAATGGCTTAACCAGACAACGAAAAAAAAAACCTGTGAAAATTATTCAAACTGTTTCGTCGTCGATATGCATCCAATAGAAAATGATCGTCTAAATTTTATCTATACAAAACTGCTAAACAATAACAGCGTAGAACTTCACAATCTGATGCGTAGCTTACTCTGAAATTCAATATTTCGATCAAAGTCGTATATGAAAAACACAGTACTCGAAAGTACGTACTGAAGATAGCTTACTGCTTATCAAACAGTCAAGTTGTGAATTTGTGAAAACATCAAGGGTTCGATCTCCAAGATATATGTGCATTCATTAGTTGCTGCTTATGTATACATTTATACATTTATTTACAATATCAAAACGATTAAGGAAAGTAATTATGAATGTAAATTGAAATTGAAAAAAAATAAAGTAATATTGTATTGCAGAGCGAACCAACAAACGCAATGGTGATACCGTCATCGTCTCCACTGCATCCTGTACCATCATCCCCAACGTCACCGATATTACAAGCAAATTCGAACCTACAGAATGCGGATTCACTGAGTACAATAAACGGAGACCATATTGAGAACAACTCATCATCAACTACACCATTAACAAAAAATCAGGATTCGGAAATTGCCGCTCCGTTAACTTCAGCCATCCCGAATAACGCTATTCTTACGTCTCGTGCTCAACAATTTCCCGACAAATCACTCCCGGTTCAACTAGACATCGTATTAGAAGAGGTGAATAGAAATCGAAGACATTAGTAGAAATGAGTGAAACGATCAAAGAGTAGAGAAAAATTGCACATTATCTTAGTTTTCAAAATGAGCAATTAGGTAAATGTCTAAAAGCAGAATTCAAATTGAAATTGCTGCAGTTAATTTTGGTGGCTTCTTCGATGTTCAATTCTACAACGATTTAATCAAAACACTTTGCAGGTAACAGCAGGAGGCGCTCCACCTCCACCAAATAGATTTTCAGTACAAGATGTTCACCAAAAGTTCCAAAAGCCTCCCCAACTTCCAGAACAGATCAAAAAAGTGCTTGAAGATCAGACGCGGCGATCGTCACCAACTTTTGAAGCTAGCGAACGAAGGTACTTATTAATTATCACTATTTTGTTCCTAAGATTCGAATCATACTGTAATAAAGCATAAGTATAAAATTCTAAAGCAACTGATGGGTACGGTAAGTGGCAATCAGTGGTAAATGACTGGCTAACCAACTATCTTAAAAATGTGAAGTCTAGACATCACTCAGTCTTACGTTGTTATCAATAGATGAATGTTTTCAAACAAAACCAATGAATGCTAACAATACAATAAATGCATTTTTATAGTGACTTATTTATTTTTCATTTATACCAACTACTATAAAACGCAATGGCTTTATATTTTTATTATTCATATTCTCGTTGATGCCGAGGTGGTTACATCGTCGCGTTTGCCTTCCCCGCAGGTCTTTAATATAGACGATGGAGAAATATATCAGATGCAATTGGTATTAAATGAATCACGCCATAAGGTCAAGCTTTGACATTAATCAATCTCCTGTGGCAGGATGCGCCTACGCATTCTTGTTCAACGAAATATCGTGGAGGTAGTTTAATGCGGGCCTAGTCTATACAGTAACTTGAGTTGACCACTTTTCACAAAGTCCGAGCTGCTTATCTTACCCAGATTCCTCTGGTACCAATTCACTGACCACAAAGGTTGACGGGCATAGCAGGCTTGAGAAGCGGCCATGAACCTATTTCTTGCCTGCGTTTCAGCACTTTGACCATCTTGACCACTGCGATTACGTTATAAAGTTAAGGAATAACAGTTGTTTTAAAACAGTGATATGGAATCCTGGCTGTATCCCTGTTTAGCAATACTCGAGGTTGGCAAACAGTGTTTTATTGAAAAGACAACACAACACAAAAACAGGCCAATATGGAATCCGTATATGATTAATCGGTCGAATTGATTGAATACGAGTTTATAAAGAATAAAACAGAGTGAGTTGTAAGCACGTAGAAATAATACGCGGAATTAAGGATAACATTCATAACACATCTCATAGCGTAGCGAAGCCAATAGCTTTGAAGCATGAGCAGGACTTGAATCACCGCACCTCACACATATCCGGTATGGTGTGCTACTATTTGCACAACTGAAGCCATGGTTGTGCTATTGCTCAGTGCTTCATATAGAAAAAATAACTACGAAATGCCTGCTGTTGAAAAGCCATTAGAATCATTTTAATGTTTTGATCTAAAAAGGTGGTTCATTCAAGAACGTACTCGAAATTCCTGGAAGGTGAACTCACTAAAGAGTTCTTAAAAACTGCTACTTTGAGTCGTGTAAATTTACACCCTGACAAAATTTGCTCATTCTTTGTACCTACGCTTGTAATATGCTTGAACCCCGAGTTTTCATCTCATTTATTCGAGTTCCGTTTATTGTTATAGTCTCACTTTATACATTATTGCATATAATGTAAAGAAATCAAATAGTGAGGATGTTTTCTGACCATATAAGAGGGAATCTTAGTAGTGTACACTCATCCAAACGGAATAACAGAAAGCTAATATAAATCGCATAGAAAAAAAAGCATTGGATTGAGGGCGAACTTTCTATGTGTGTTCTTCCGCTACTCCTACTTCTTTTTCATCGCTTTTCTCTTACAGGTTGGATTTGGAGAGACGACAAGAACGCCTGGCGGAAAAACAGCGTCAATTGAGATCTCAATTCCAACTACTGAAGCAAATGACGCCAATGTCTTGAATTCGACTGTAAGCAAGGCTAATTTCACTCCCAATATATCAACGTTCTTTGGATCCACAATTGACATCACTTTCTCTCACAGCCTATGTTCACTCAATATCAGAGGTGATCATGATTCATACGTATTACTTTCCATTTCTAAAAAGCATAACTAGTTTATTGAGATTTGCTACTATATCCGATATCTTGTCAAGTCTCCTTGCTACAGTCTTACAGTTTTTGAGGAGCTGGTGCTTTATTCTACTAAGAGCACCTAAATCTCTATTATTTCAAACAATCTTCTTATTTTGAATGAATTAACACAAAATTAGAATGTCTAATAAAAATTTATGAGCTTTTGTCAACATTGAAATTGTGACACAGAACATTACAACAGCATAAACAAAACTAAAAATAACATCTAAAGTTATAGTAGATATTCTTAGTAAACGTTATAACGCAAAGGCTGTTCACAGAGTTCGAGGTGCACCTTGACTAATTATATCGTCCAAATCTTTTAGCGTTTTCTCGAACTTTCCGAGTTCTTTTTGGAGTTGATTCTTTTTGAATACAGCATAGTAGTTTACACCTGAATAATTCTAATACACACACTTTGAACGAGGATTGGAACAGTTTTCTGAATTCAAACGATAGAAACTGATATGACAAGAGATAACGAATATATCGGTGTCACAAACGAAGGATATGGAGTATTATTCAAACGGTGAGAAATGGTTACGTCACACAACCACACGAATTTTTCAGAATTTAGTTCAACTAGTATTCGTCAATAATGTTATCGAGTCATAATGTTTTGTTGGGTATATTTTTGTTGAATCGTTATGTTATGTACAAAAGTTTCATTACTCAAGTCTCCATTACATTCTAAAATAGAGATTAAACGCCCAATTAAATGGGAAAATAACTTCCCCTCATTTTTCGGAATGCGGCACTAGAGCCACTTATAAGTCAAAATTCTGATGTAGAACTCAAGATCCCGGTTTGAAATTAATTTTATAAATGAAGGATAATCCGTTGTGGCTCTATGGTTAGCGCTACGATGACGACCGTTTGCACTCATCAAGTCGTAAACTGGTATAAGAATTAGTGATAAATATAAGAAAAGGTAGAGCAAAATACAAATTTTGAGAAATATTCGAATAGCAACAGATTCTCGAAACATGCGTCGTCGGAGAGGTTTAGAACTGTGAGATTTGATCTGAGCTTCTTTTTTATCAGATGGTTCTATAGATTTCTTGATTACATACTAATGAATGGATATGCTAGCAATTTCACACAATAACTGAACACTTCCAGTACACGCAACGCAAGCGATAGAACGGCACAAATGTTTCTCAAAGCCGAAATGGTTTTATTGAATGTCGTGTGTCTCAAAATGAAGCTACCAATTTTATCCAATGCTAATAAAGTTATAAGTGCATAGAGAACAGTTCCGATTTCTCAAATGAGATTGGGGAAATGTATTTGCAACAAATTAATAATGAGAAAGCTAAGAAAAAAAACAGTGTTGAGAAGTAACAGACCAAAATGAAAATTGGAGATATGGGAAAGGAGAGGATAGGCAATGAAACATGACGTCAAATAAGAAATTCTTCTAATTTAATTTTTCGGCATATTTTAAGCCGTATAAAATAAAGATTGTAAAGCATGAAAACTTGTGAATCCCAATGCCACCTATAGCATAAAAGACATGAAATGGAGACTGTAATGGTAGGAAGTTTCACAAAATAACTGTCTTCTTCCAAACATAAAAAAAAGAAAAAACAGTCGAATAGTTAATGTAGCTTCGTTTGGTCAACGAATCAAGTTCCTTTGTTTACTGTTTAGGTTGAAAAAAGTTGTTGTCACATTATTCGCTATCAAATGACAGAAAGTTACGTTTTTCTCTTTTCTCGATTATTTGACATTATTACCTGGATTCCCGTTGATCATCAACTAAGTTGAACGGGCACCAGTCGAACTTCCATTTGTCCCTATCGCGTGCTGGGGTAGTCCAATGAATTTTTTCCACTCTAGGGATTCCTTGAGCATCATAATCCCTTCAAGAGTTTTGGTGAAGAGGTCAGACCATCAGACTGGTGGTCTTCCTGCAGTGCGTTTGATGTCCAGTGGGATACAATCATTAACAGCTCGTGACCACCGGTCATCATTTATGCAAATCACGTGTACGGCCCACCTAATCTTCGAGAGATTGGCGTGTATGCGGCTGGGCTGCACCTTGATTTTTGATCGTTGACGTAGATCAGAACTTCGTATTCTCAGTTTCACTTGTGTGATACGAAAGACGCCAACCATCACCCTTCCAATAGAGCGTTGGAGCGTTGTATTGCGCTCAATGAACGTTCATGCTGCTTTCGTAATATCCACGTTTCTGTAGCATACGTTAAGACAGGAAGAACCGTCGCATCAAAAATATGGGCTCAGAGCTTTGTCTTCTTTGTCCTCTTCACTAAGTCCCCAATGATCTTATATGTCCCTCAAGCCGCGCGTTTGCTTCTGCTAAGCTCTGGAGCTATGTCTATTAACATATTGACCGCACGACTTAGGTAATCAAAACTTCTCCGGAGATATTCTTTCCGCTTAGCGTAAATGGGTCATCAACAACGTATCCGTTTTTCATGAACATCGTTTTTCGGAGGTTTGACTTGAAGCCAATTTCTCTCCAAAAACTGTCGAAGTCGGCTAACATTTGTTTCGCTTGATCGATGCTTGGTGTAACAAATACGATGTCATCGGCGACGCAATATGGTGAAGTTGCCGACCTTCGATTTTCACTCCCATATCGTCCCATTCCAATTTTTGCATGATGCTTTCAAGAGTGGCTGTGAACTTTGGCGTAATAGTATCGTAATAGAGTCCCTCTAACGTTAGTAATGTCTTTATAGAACGTGATAATTTTGATAGTGAAATTTTTATATATCTAATGAAGAATCTTGATATAAGGATTCGGAAGAGCTTGATTAGCCAACGTTTCCATGACCGCTCCGGTCTCAACAGAATCGATTGCTTTTTTAAGATCAATGAAGGTGAGACGGAGTGGTTTTTTATACCCTTCTCTTGTTATACTTCTATTTCTTTCCTCTTTTCTCGAATATTTCTCAGGATAATATACACAAATTATTTATACTGCCAAATATCTTCGTAATTATATGAAAAATTATAGAAATCTCAATCCAGTTGCTTTAAGATTAAGCAATTTAGGAATCTTAAGGTGAATATGCAGTTTCTTTGGAAAACAACAGCCGATTAAAAGGCGTAAAGTAACACTGATAGAATCCATAAATAAATTATTTGAAGCATATCTACGCAATAAAAAAATCATAGTTTAAAAATGGAGTGAAGTCCTCATTGGCACCAGATATCACTTCTCAAGAAATTTACAGCTACTTAGCAATTTTAATAACAATAGAACGACGGTCAAAGAACGTAATTTTGGTCAGCCTTGTTTTCCACGATATCATAACATATAAACTAACTTGACTTAATATTGTTAATAATGCTGAGTTGGCCGGAGAGCTTGAAACCTCATGCGGTTCATGAACCCTCACCTACGGATATCTGGTCTGCCGTGCTTATCCATCACACTACCAAATCCATCGCTCTACGATCACTAAATGCTTAACTTATAGTGAGTATGTATCTTATAAGTACTCGCTCGTCAACGGGTACGATTAGGTTAGCCGATATCGGCATTGCATCCAGCTAAGCTGATAAATATGGGACAACCCGAAATTTAACTGTAAAACATACTCGGAGTTCCGCCTGAAGCTGTAAGTTTCGCGGTCAACTCACCACTATTTCCGATATTATAACGTCATTGTAAAATAAAAAAATACTATGATGATCAAAGTTTAACTTAATTTTGGTTTTTTGAGCCCTTAAAAAATACAGCATAAGCGAAGATTTGTTGCGAATAGGAAAATGCAATTTTCGGAGTAATTTCAAATTAGCACTATGCACTAAAAGACATTGACTATAAAATTTCGGTTTTTCAACCAGCATCAGTCAACGCTCATTGCAGAGCCATCATTTTTCAGAAAACGTAGACTGTTGGCTTATAATTAGTGTCATCATAAATATGATGAACACTTTTTTTTTTCGAAGAAATTTGATCATTTTTCTTTGTTAATTACGCCTATAAAGGACATATTTCTGATAGACTGGCAATTTTTCTCAAATTTCTCCTGATTGCCTTAACTAACCGCATCTGTATTCTTTGATAACACACGAATCCGTATTTGTAAGATATGTGTTCCATTTTTGTGAAGATGTCGTCATGAATAACATCGACAAGTAATAAGATAGGCTTTGGCTTTAATCAATACCTTGTGGCAGAATGCGCTTATGCATTCGTGTTTAACGAGATATAGTAGAGGTGGTTTAGTGCAAACCTGGTCTATACAGTCACTTAAATTGACCACTACTCATCAGGTCAGTGCTGGTTATCTTACCCAGATTTTTCTGCTACCAATTTCCCAACCTCAGAGGAATGGTGAACTTGGTGGACTTGGAGGTCAGCCACGAATTAATTCGGGCCTGCTTGTCACTGTGATTCCTTCATCACTGCGCCCTTTATCGACAAGCAACACGACCAATCAATTAGCCATTTTCACTAGAAGACTTTGGTCTTCAAAAACTCTCGAGTTTATATGCGGAAGTGAAGTAGCAAAAGCCGCAATTGATTGTCAATTAATAACCGACTTTGTAAATATGAAGAGAAAAAAAACTACAGGAAACAGATAAGAAAAGAATAAGGGTAATACCTCGTCAAAATTTCACCAATCATAAAATAAAGATGAAGGATTTACTACATTAAGAAAGGCGATGGAACACATCATTAGTCAATTTCACTCAAATTCCTCAATAGCCACATTGATCCATCTCCATATAGGGAAGGGAAGATGACTAATTCGTTCCAATTACAACATTTTATCTCTCTGAGGAAAAGCATCCTGACAAAACAGGATTGAGTTAAAACAACTTAGAATCTAAACCAGTCATTATTACACTGGCTCATCCTTCAAACGCTATCCGTCGTACCGTAATGCTGCAAAACACGCTAACGGGATTTTTAACTGGCAACTACTGCTTAAGTGATTTGTTATCTATAGTCGTTCCACATGAGATATCCTTATCACAGTTAGCAAAACATTAGACGAACAACAGCCGAATGAACAAGCAAGGTTTACCACGATAAACCACATTCACATAATCAAAGGACTCACAAATGACGCCACAGTACAAAAGGTTATTCTCTCAATTCTGACGATCTCGAAAAGACAGGCCTGGTGATGGAAACGTTAACTAAACAAATGCTTCGCTATACAAGTATTTTACTAACAATATATTACCATTTCATAACAAAACTACCATTGACAACATCCCATTGGATTCGATATGACGATGTAACTTAGCTAAAACTAATCGGAGTCACTCCTAAAAAATTGATTGCGAAGATGTGGGAGTACAAATCGGCAGTAGACGATATTACTATCCTAGCTTCGTCGATAATATTGCATTCATCAATTCAAAGTGCAGCAATGGTTAGCCGACTTCAATAATGCTTCTAAAGATAAATTTGAAAAAAAGGAAAGAAAAAGACGATCATAAGAAATGAAAACCTTTCTGATGCCTCGTTAAAGTTTAACAGTATGAATAAGGAGTTCTAAATCTATGTGCACCTAGGTTGCGAAGTCAATATGATGAACGTTATAACACCACAGCATAACAAGAAGAAATGAGCCGCTTTGAGAAGTATAAAAGGGAATTGAGAATGTAGTGGAGAGTACGAATGCAAAGCCTCCAGTCTTAATGATTATCATTGCCACATTTCTTTATACTTCCTATACCTCAAGAACTTGGACGTCACAAAAGCAGAATGAAGGTTCATTGAGCGCAATCCAACACTCCATCGGAAGAATGATGCAGGACCCCCTCCGTATCAAAGCGCAAAGAGGAATTCGATGTTTCGACCTATGTCGACTTTCAAAAATTGCAGACCTGGCTGAACATGCAGAAATACAATGAATCTTAGAGAATCTATAAAGTGAAATGAATACATTACACACGCCACCTCTGCGCTCGATAGCAGCAAATGACTGGAATTAAGGTGACTCTCTTAAACATTCATATTAATATTATACCTTTACATAATTTTTTGCTGTATTTGAAATGCACTGCGTGTCAAGCTGAAAGTGTCCAGCAGAAGAAATCGGCGACAACTGACCACCATAAAGTATTGCTTTTTGAAGTTTTATCAAAGCATTTGGCTGCTCAACAAATTTTACTATCCATATGTTCTACAGCAAAAATTAAAAGTTTTCCTGGCTTTTGTTCGATTCTCTCAAGGATCAGCTATATTTGTAATGTATATCTATCGATATTTGCTGTTTAGCAGATAAATGACTCAGCAACTCTTAATTGATCGGCGCTCATCAAACAAAAATGGATTTATTCGTAATTTTTATTTATTTAACTGCATTCTTGGCAGTGGCATTTTTTTTTTTTGCAATGGTATTATAATGTCCATAGTTGTGCTGAGATGGCCGCAAAACTCGGAAAGCACGGCAGACCGGATATCTGTAAGTGCGGGTTCGAGTCCCGTCTGAGGTTCC